>JAXIUS010000087.1:0-11248 GCA_035593325.1 Pseudotriton montanus
CTTGATGTAAAGGACCAGAGGTTAACCCAGAGACTGCTCAATGCCAGTCTGTCCCAGGAGAAATAGTAATGTTGTATTCCCCTTGTTGAAAGTGGAGGTTCCCAAATGATTCAAGGATACAGAGGATGTTCGGAGAGAATAACAGGGACGGGCTGGAGGTTGTTAGTATGCGGACAATACCAAGGACAGAATCAAAAGACAGAGGCAATCCTGAGGAGGGCTATAGGTCAAAACCAAACCGGGCAGATAAATACCAGTCCAAAATCCAATAGGGGGAGAGTCAGCAAGGAAAGCCAAAGGGTCATATAGCAGATCAGTCAATAACAAGCACCAGGGTATCCAAAGAGAAGTCATTAAGGAAAGCCAAAGGGTCATATACCTATAACAGTCAAAAGAGAATACTTAGCCAAAGACCGGGACGTCTACTGCAATGTTCAGACGCCGAACTGAACTGACGGCGTCTAGAAGTAGCTTTCTCCCTAGAGCACGCGAGATCACTAGGTCTCGCGAGATGACGGGAGAACTCCGGAAGACTACCACGTTGCCAATGAGAGGACGCGCTACCACGTTGCCAATGAGAGGATGCGCCCGGAGCGTGAGTCACACGTGAGATGACGTAATCCATCTGGGGAAACCCGGAACTAACTGCGAACAAAGATGCTGGCCATCACAACAATGCTGGCCAAACACCCCAGTGGGCTACGGAACTGTAACTGAGGTAAGGAGGCGCTAAGCTCCGTGGTATGTGGTGTATGGCAGGACAAGAGGCAGGAGAGTTGTAGTGTAGTATAGGTTAGGTAACTAGGCGGGATCAGGGGGAGTACGGGTTTGCATTCCCGGTGCGTGTGGTACGCAGGAGTGGGCCGTGAAGGGCAGCTGACTTCCGCCGTGAAAGGCCTGAGATCACCCCCCTCCCGAAGACCGAGCGCCAAGGTGGAATCGAACCCCGTGAAAGGACAGCCAGTGAGGACCTCGTCCGTACTGACAGAGCAGGTTTCACCAACGAAGTGTGAAACACGGGATGAATCGATAACGATTTAGGCAGGATCAACCGGAGTGCCACAAGGGAGACCACCTGCGCGATCTCAAAAGGACCAATAAAGCGCGGTTTGAATTTCGGAGATCCCGAAAGCTTAATGTGGGCAGTAGACAACCACACCCTGTCTGATGGTTGATAGACCGGGGCCACCGCCCGGCGTTTGTCAGCTTGAAGCTTCATCTGGATCCTGGATTTCAATAAAGCAGCCTGCAAAGTGACAATTTTAGAACGAAAGCTACGGTACAATGAAGTTACCGAATCCACGGACCTTGTGATGGGAAAAGGAAGCATAGGCAGGGAGCGGGGATGATATCCTGTGAAAGCCATAAAAGGAGACGTTTTGATCGCCTCATGCCACCTGTTGTTGAGAGCAAACTCTGCCCATGGCAGAAAGGACACCCAATTCGGTGTTTCAGACATGCACGTTAGACGGAGGAACGTCTCAATATCCTGGTTTGCCCGCTCAGTTGACCCATCCGACTGGGGGTGGAAGGCGGTGGAAAAGCGCAACTGAACGCCCAGGAGTTTCATAAGTGCACGCCAAAACCGGGATGTGAATTGTGCCCCCCGATCGGTGACTATGCTGTCTGGTAAGCCATGAAGGCGGTAAATATGTTGCACAAAAAGCGTGGCCAGGGCTTGTGCCGTCGGGAAGTGTTTGAGAGGAATAAGATGCAGCATTTTTGTAAGGGCATCTTTGACCACCCAAAGATGAGAGTGACCCATGGATCTAGGTAAATCCACGATGAAGTCCATGGACAGATTACTCCATGGGACCATCGGTATGGGAAGAGGCTGTAAGAGTCCTGCTGGTTTGGTACGAGAAGTTTTGTATCTTTGACAGACCACACAGGCTTGCACATATTCGTTGACATCGTGGGCTAAAGTGGGCCACCAGTACGTCCTTTGAATGAGTTCAAGGGTACGCTGTACGCCCGGATGACCTGAACTGGAATGGTCATGCAACCAACCCAAGAGTTCCACACGGAGGGGCTCCGTGGGAATCCACAATTTCCCTGCGTGATACGCCAACGATTCCACGATTGTAAGCGCCCCTGTTGGGGGCAATGGAGTGGAACGAGTGGCGGTTCTCACATCTTCCAGATAGGAATGAACCGGAGTATTCATCTCGGCTAATACCACCGACGGTGGAAAAAATACCATTGGGGTTTTATCTACTCCCGAAGTAATGTGTCTTCTGGAAAGGGCATCCGCTCGGATATTGGTTTTAGCCGGTCTGTATGTGATCAATAAGTTAAATCGGGCAAAAAACAGAGCCCAACGAATCTGTCTAGGACTGGAAGCGGTTGCCGTTTTGAGAAAGATGAGATTTTTATGATCTGTATAGACCGTGATGACAGATTCAATACCTTCCAAATAATGTCTCCATTCCTGGAGGGCCAATTTGATCGCTAGTAATTCTCTCTCTGCGATGGGGTAACGGGATTCTGTCTCTGTAAATATATGTGAATGAAAGGCCAGTGGGAGTAAGTATCCCTGCGAATTTCGTTGAGATAAGATGGCTCCTGTGGCCACGTCGGAAGCGTCACACTCTACGACATATGGAAGTGTTGGGTCTGGATGTTGAAGTATTGAACCTGTACAAAATAGTATTTTTAATTGTTCAAATGAGTCTGCTTGTTTTGAACCCCAAGTATAGGGTACTCCTTTCTTAGTTAAGAGTGTCAAAGGAGCTATGAGCGTGGCGAAATGATGGATGAATTGGCGGTAATAATTGGCAAAACCGATGAATCTTTGGATAGCCTTAAGATTAGCCGGGACTGGCCATTGTTGGATAGCTTGGGTCTTCCGTGGGTCCATTTTGAATCCGTCTTGCGAGACGATATAGCCCAGGAATGGTACTTCTTTTTTATGGAACGTGCATTTCTCGAGTTTCGCATACAAATGATGAGTTAACAGACGAGATAAGACAATTCTGACATGTTGTACATGTTCGGTCATGGAATGTGAAAAAATCAATAGGTCGTCCAGGTACACCAATACATACTTCATTGAAATGTCATGAAATATCGATGCCATAAAGGACTGAAAATAGGCTGGGGCACTAGCCAAACCAAATGGCATCACCAGATATTCAAAGTGCCCCAGCCTACATTGAAAGGCCGTTTTCCATTCATGGCCTTTGGTGATTCTCAAAAGATTATAGGCCCCCCGTAGGTCTAATTTTGTATACCATATGGCGTTATGGATGCTGTCGAATAGTACTGATATTAGAGGTAACGGATAACGGAATGGGATAGTCACTTCGTTTAATAGTCTGTAATCTATACAGGGTCTCAATTCTTCCGTATCCTTTTTTGCTATAAAGAATATTGGGGCCCCCATAGGAGATCGAGAATTCTGGATAAAACCTTTTTGAAGGCTGTCTTCGATGTATTCGACCAAGGCCTTATCCTCTTTGGGAGCTAAGGAATATACCCTGCCCCGGGGATAGGGTGAGTCTGGGATGAGGTCTATACGGCAGTCATGCGGCCGATGGGGTGGCAAGGTTTTAGCTTCTTGTTTATCAAAAACTGTAGACAGATCGTTATATTCTGGGGGTATCCCAGTCGTTACTGGTGCTAGGACGGTGTTTTTCTTATACGGTACTAGATACATTGGTACAGCGATATCCTGTAGGGTAAGCGCCATGGCCGACCAGTCTATTTGAGGTTTTTGAGTAAGGAACCAAGTCAATCCAAGGATTAGGGAGTAGGTGGGTGAGGTGATGACCTTACATTCTTGATTCTCTATAACCAAGCCTCGTCCCAGATCCAAGGTTAGCGAGGGTGTGGCATACTTTATCGTTTTTTGTAGTAAGGGAGTACCATCGATGGATGCCACTGCGATGGGAGTATCCAACCTCACTACCGGGACTTTCCATTCGTCCACTAAGGATTGGGAGATATAGATATCAGGAGCCCCCGTATCCAGCATGGCCCAAACTTCTGGGACTCTAAGGTTATTTGGTAACTGTATTGTTACTTGAAGATAAAGATGTTGATCCATAATCATAGGGACCAACCCGACTGTTTGGGAAATAGACGTCAGGCCCTCTCTTGTTTCCCTGGAAGAGGGGCCCGGGCGTTTCCCTTTTGGGGTCGAATAGGACAAGAGTCTAGTAGATGGGTTGCATTCCCACAGTAGAGACAGAGGTGTAACTGTCTTCGTCTTTGTCTTTCATCTACGGTTAAAGGGGGGCGAACCTGTCCTAGGATCATAGGTTCTGCGGTATCTGGTTTTGCGTAGGACGTATTCAGAAACTTTGCTTTAAAAGGAATTGATCCTTTCCTTCTAGCTCCAACACGATGGTCGATTCTGAGTACCAATGCCACAAAATCCTGTAAATGGGTTGGTAAGGGGTGAACCTGTAACAAATGATCCTTCATTTCATCACGTAAACCATCGTGAAAGATCGTTACTTGAGTCTCTTCGGCCCATCCTACCTCAGAGGCCATTGATTGGAAATCAGAGATATATGTCAATAGATCTCTGTTTCCTTGTTTATTCCGTAGAAATTCCAGGCACCTAGTACCCAAATGGGTTTTCTCATCAAAGACCGTACTAAACTCGGTTTTGAAGAGGGGGTAATTATTTAACAATGGGTCTTCTCTTTCAACAAAAGGAACTGCCCACTTAAGGGCGTTCCCTTCGAGTAGCATAATTAGCTGAGTAGTTTTCTTATTGTCCGTGTTAAAAGCTTCTGGACGGAGGGAAAACAGGAGCTGAAGTTGAGCCATGAACGATCTATACTCTTCTGGTTTTCCTGAAAATCTTTTAGGTAATGGAGTTAATGCCGGAGGTATCATTTCTGATCTAGGGAGAAGACTAGGAACGGCACTAGTGGAGGGCCCCGAGGGGAGAACTAGTCCTGTGGGGTTGGCCATCTGTAAGTCTGTTAATGCGTCTACGCATTTTTTGACTTGCCCCTGTAAGGACTGAAGGGCTAATGAAATCCCTTCAATCGTTACTGGGAGGGTCTGAACATTTTTGTCAGCCTCCAGGGATGTCATGATTGGAGGATGAGATGTTAACGGGTAAGTCGTTCCGCAGGTGTCTCCGAAAACCTTTCGTGAGGCACCCCCGGAACAGACCCCCAGACTCCAGGGCCACTGGTACACAAGGTATCTGTAGAGGGCGACAAAAGAAGAGATGGACTAGGTCAATAGAGGTTTGATGTATGATATCAATTAACAATCTCTGGATAGAAGGAAGTTATACCTACCAGAGGTTAACCCAGAGACTGCTCAATACCAGTCTGTCCCAGGAGAATAGTCGTGTTGTGTTCCCCTTGATGAGAGCGGAGGTTCCCCAACGATTCTAGGACACCGAAGGGTTCAGAGAGATTAACAGGGAAGGGCTGGAGATTATTAGTAGACGGAAAATACCAAAGACAGAATCATCAGACAAAGGCAATCCAAAAGAGCGCTAGAAGTCAAAGCCAAACCGGGCAAATAAATACCAGTCCAAAATCCAATAGGGAGTGTCAGTAAGGAAAGCCAAGGGTCATATACCAGATCAGTCAATAACAAGTACAAGGATATCCAAAGAGAAGTCAGAATAGAGTATAGCCTTAAGTCCGGTAACTGTAACAATGAAAAAGAGAATACTTAGCCAAAGTCCAGAACGTCTACTGCAATGTTCAGACGCCGAACTGAACTGACGGCGTCTATAAGTAGCGGTCTGCCCGGAGCCTGCGAGTTTACTAGGTCTCGCGATAGGACGGGTCTCGCGAGAGGACGGGAGAACGTCTGAAGATCCCACGTAGCCAATGCGAGGATGCGCCCGGAACGTGAAGAATACGTGAGCTGAGCTGACGTAATCCGTCTGGGGAAACCCGGAACTAAGTGACAACAAGATGTAGGTAATCACAACAACGCTGGACAAAAAACCCCCAAGGGACTACCGGAATCGAATCGAAAGTGAGGTAAGGAGTACAATGAAGCGTTAAGCTCTGTGGTATGTGGTGTATGGCAGGACAAGCGGCAGGAGAGTCGTGATACTAGGCGAGATCAATGGGAGCGCGGGTTTGTAATCCCAGTGCTGGTGGTACGCAGGAGTGGGCCGTGAAGGGCAGATGACTTCCGCCGTGAAAGGCCTGACATCACCCCCCTCCTGAAGACCGAGCGCCAAGGTGGAATCGAACCCCGTGAAAGGACAGCCAGTAAGGATCTCGTCCGTACTGACAGAGCAGGTTTCACCAACGAAGTGTGAAACACGGGATGAATCGATAACGATTTAGGCAGGATCAACCGGAGTGCCACAAGGGAGACCACCTGCGCGATCTCAAAAGGACCAATAAAGCGCGGTTTGAATTTCGGAGATCCCGAAAGCTTAATGTGGGCAGTAGACAACCACACCCTGTCTGATGGTTGATAGACCGGGGCCACCGCCCGGCGTTTGTCAGCTTGAAGCTTCATCTGGATCCTGGATTTCAATAAAGCAGCCTGCAAAGTGACAATTTTAGAACGAAAGCTACGGTACAATGAAGTTACCGAATCCACGGACCTTGTGATGGGAAAAGGAAGCATAGGCAGGGAGCGGGGATGATATCCTGTGAAAGCCATAAAAGGAGACGTTTTGATCGCCTCATGCCACCTGTTGTTGAGAGCAAACTCTGCCCATGGCAGAAAGGACACCCAATTCGGTGTTTCAGACATGCACGTTAGACGGAGGAACGTCTCAATATCCTGGTTTGCCCGCTCAGTTGACCCATCCGACTGGGGGTGGAAGGCGGTGGAAAAGCGCAACTGAACGCCCAGGAGTTTCATAAGTGCACGCCAAAACCGGGATGTGAATTGTGCCCCCCGATCGGTGACTATGCTGTCTGGTAAGCCATGAAGGCGGTAAATATGTTGCACAAAAAGCGTGGCCAGGGCTTGTGCCGTCGGGAAGTGTTTGAGAGGAATAAGATGCAGCATTTTTGTAAGGGCATCTTTGACCACCCAAAGATGAGAGTGACCCATGGATCTAGGTAAATCCACGATGAAGTCCATGGACAGATTACTCCATGGGACCATCGGTATGGGAAGAGGCTGTAAGAGTCCTGCTGGTTTGGTACGAGAAGTTTTGTATCTTTGACAGACCACACAGGCTTGCACATATTCGTTGACATCGTGGGCTAAAGTGGGCCACCAGTACGTCCTTTGAATGAGTTCAAGGGTACGCTGTACGCCCGGATGACCTGAACTGGAATGGTCATGCAACCAACCCAAGAGTTCCACACGGAGGGGCTCCGTGGGAATCCACAATTTCCCTGCGTGATACGCCAACGATTCCACGATTGTAAGCGCCCCTGTTGGGGGCAATGGAGTGGAACGAGTGGCGGTTCTCACATCTTCCAGATAGGAATGAACCGGAGTATTCATCTCGGCTAATACCACCGACGGTGGAAAAAATACCATTGGGGTTTTATCTACTCCCGAAGTAATGTGTCTTCTGGAAAGGGCATCCGCTCGGATATTGGTTTTAGCCGGTCTGTATGTGATCAATAAGTTAAATCGGGCAAAAAACAGAGCCCAACGAATCTGTCTAGGACTGGAAGCGGTTGCCGTTTTGAGAAAGATGAGATTTTTATGATCTGTATAGACCGTGATGACAGATTCAATACCTTCCAAATAATGTCTCCATTCCTGGAGGGCCAATTTGATCGCTAGTAATTCTCTCTCTGCGATGGGGTAACGGGATTCTGTCTCTGTAAATATATGTGAATGAAAGGCCAGTGGGAGTAAGTATCCCTGCGAATTTCGTTGAGATAAGATGGCTCCTGTGGCCACGTCGGAAGCGTCACACTCTACGACATATGGAAGTGTTGGGTCTGGATGTTGAAGTATTGAACCTGTACAAAATAGTATTTTTAATTGTTCAAATGAGTCTGCTTGTTTTGAACCCCAAGTATAGGGTACTCCTTTCTTAGTTAAGAGTGTCAAAGGAGCTATGAGCGTGGCGAAATGATGGATGAATTGGCGGTAATAATTGGCAAAACCGATGAATCTTTGGATAGCCTTAAGATTAGCCGGGACTGGCCATTGTTGGATAGCTTGGGTCTTCCGTGGGTCCATTTTGAATCCGTCTTGCGAGACGATATAGCCCAGGAATGGTACTTCTTTTTTATGGAACGTGCATTTCTCGAGTTTCGCATACAAATGATGAGTTAACAGACGAGATAAGACAATTCTGACATGTTGTACATGTTCGGTCATGGAATGTGAAAAAATCAATAGGTCGTCCAGGTACACCAATACATACTTCATTGAAATGTCATGAAATATCGATGCCATAAAGGACTGAAAATAGGCTGGGGCACTAGCCAAACCAAATGGCATCACCAGATATTCAAAGTGCCCCAGCCTACATTGAAAGGCCGTTTTCCATTCATGGCCTTTGGTGATTCTCAAAAGATTATAGGCCCCCCGTAGGTCTAATTTTGTATACCATATGGCGTTATGGATGCTGTCGAATAGTACTGATATTAGAGGTAACGGATAACGGAATGGGATAGTCACTTCGTTTAATAGTCTGTAATCTATACAGGGTCTCAATTCTTCCGTATCCTTTTTTGCTATAAAGAATATTGGGGCCCCCATAGGAGATCGAGAATTCTGGATAAAACCTTTTTGAAGGCTGTCTTCGATGTATTCGACCAAGGCCTTATCCTCTTTGGGAGCTAAGGAATATACCCTGCCCCGGGGATAGGGTGAGTCTGGGATGAGGTCTATACGGCAGTCATGCGGCCGATGGGGTGGCAAGGTTTTAGCTTCTTGTTTATCAAAAACTGTAGACAGATCGTTATATTCTGGGGGTATCCCAGTCGTTACTGGTGCTAGGACGGTGTTTTTCTTATACGGTACTAGATACATTGGTACAGCGATATCCTGTAGGGTAAGCGCCATGGCCGACCAGTCTATTTGAGGTTTTTGAGTAAGGAACCAAGTCAATCCAAGGATTAGGGAGTAGGTGGGTGAGGTGATGACCTTACATTCTTGATTCTCTATAACCAAGCCTCGTCCCAGATCCAAGGTTAGCGAGGGTGTGGCATACTTTATCGTTTTTTGTAGTAAGGGAGTACCATCGATGGATGCCACTGCGATGGGAGTATCCAACCTCACTACCGGGACTTTCCATTCGTCCACTAAGGATTGGGAGATATAGATATCAGGAGCCCCCGTATCCAGCATGGCCCAAACTTCTGGGACTCTAAGGTTATTTGGTAACTGTATTGTTACTTGAAGATAAAGATGTTGATCCATAATCATAGGGACCAACCCGACTGTTTGGGAAATAGACGTCAGGCCCTCTCTTGTTTCCCTGGAAGAGGGGCCCGGGCGTTTCCCTTTTGGGGTCGAATAGGACAAGAGTCTAGTAGATGGGTTGCATTCCCACAGTAGAGACAGAGGTGTAACTGTCTTCGTCTTTGTCTTTCATCTACGGTTAAAGGGGGGCGAACCTGTCCTAGGATCATAGGTTCTGCGGTATCTGGTTTTGCGTAGGACGTATTCAGAAACTTTGCTTTAAAAGGAATTGATCCTTTCCTTCTAGCTCCAACACGATGGTCGATTCTGAGTACCAATGCCACAAAATCCTGTAAATGGGTTGGTAAGGGGTGAACCTGTAACAAATGATCCTTCATTTCATCACGTAAACCATCGTGAAAGATCGTTACTTGAGTCTCTTCGGCCCATCCTACCTCAGAGGCCATTGATTGGAAATCAGAGATATATGTCAATAGATCTCTGTTTCCTTGTTTATTCCGTAGAAATTCCAGGCACCTAGTACCCAAATGGGTTTTCTCATCAAAGACCGTACTAAACTCGGTTTTGAAGAGGGGGTAATTATTTAACAATGGGTCTTCTCTTTCAACAAAAGGAACTGCCCACTTAAGGGCGTTCCCTTCGAGTAGCATAATTAGCTGAGTAGTTTTCTTATTGTCCGTGTTAAAAGCTTCTGGACGGAGGGAAAACAGGAGCTGAAGTTGAGCCATGAACGATCTATACTCTTCTGGTTTTCCTGAAAATCTTTTAGGTAATGGAGTTAATGCCGGAGGTATCATTTCTGATCTAGGGAGAAGACTAGGAACGGCACTAGTGGAGGGCCCCGAGGGGAGAACTAGTCCTGTGGGGTTGGCCATCTGTAAGTCTGTTAATGCGTCTACGCATTTTTTGACTTGCCCCTGTAAGGACTGAAGGGCTAATGAAATCCCTTCAATCGTTACTGGGAGGGTCTGAACATTTTTGTCAGCCTCCAGGGATGTCATGATTGGAGGATGAGATGTTAACGGGTAAGTCGTTCCGCAGGTGTCTCCGAAAACCTTTCGTGAGGCACCCCCGGAACAGACCCCCAGACTCCAGGGCCACTGGTACACAAGGTATCTGTAGAGGGCAACAAAAGAAGAGAAAACGGACTAGGTCAATAGAGAGGTCTGATTTATAATAACAATTGGAAGTAACTTGATGTAAAGGACCGGCACCTACCAGAGGTTAACCCAGAGACTGCTCAATACCAGTCTGTCCCAGGAGAAATAGTATTCCCCTTGTTGAGAGTGATGGTTCTCTAATGATTTAAGGATACAGAGGATGTTCTGTGAGAATAACGGGGACGGGCTAGAGATTGTTAGTATGCGGACAATACCAAGGACAGAATCAAAAAGACAGAGGCAATCCTGAAGCGAGCTAAAGATCAAAACCAAACCGAGCAGATAAATACCAGTCCAAAATCCAATAGGGAGAGTCAATAAGGAAAGCCAAAGGGTCATATACCAGATCAATCAATAACAAGCACAAGGGTATCCAAAGAGAAGTCAAAATAGTGGGTTGCCGTATGTCAGTAATAGTAAGAGTCTAAAGAGAATACTTAGCCAAGGATCGGGTTGTCTGCTGTAATGTTCAGATGCCGAGCTGTACTGACGGCATCTAGAAATAGTTTCTCCCTCGAGTACTCAAGATCACTAGGTCTCGCGAGATGACGGGAGAACTCACGTTGCCAATGAGAGGACACGCCCTGAGCGTGAGATGATGCGCCCGGAGCGTGAGTCACCTGTGAGATGACGTAATCCATCTGGGGAAACCCGGAACTAACTGCGAACAGAGATGCTGGCCACAGCAACAATGCCGGCTAAACAGTCCAGTGGGTTACGGAATAGAAACTGAGGTAAGGAGGCGCGAAGTTCTGTGGTGTGTGGTGGCAGGACAAGAGGTAGGAGTGTGTTGTATG
>JAXIUS010000088.1:0-11221 GCA_035593325.1 Pseudotriton montanus
AGGTACTAACAGTACTATTTTGATACTTTACATTACTGCACAATGAAATACTCCCAGAACATACTGCAATGGGTAATATTACATTAAACCAGAGATGCTAATAACTCCCTGTTCAATTAAACACAGTGTTGAATAGATTCTTTGAAATGTATGTGGATGATACTCAGGTCATCGTGGACCTGAGGGGGAACCCGGGATGTTCCCCAAACCTGGAGGGCGGATTAAGGGCATCCCGGGGATGGATGGCCCAGAACTGGCTCTGCATGAACGCAGATAAGTCGTAAGTCTTGCTCATCCCCAGAACCCGTGGCCATGAGATCCCGCCTGTGCCCTGGCCCAGTGTGATGGGGGACCCGCCGGCCCCTTCTCGGGTGTCTTGATCAGAGTGGACCTGGATGCCTCGGAACAAGTGTGCGCAGTGGTTAAGGCTTCCCACTTTGCCATCAATAAAGTGGCCCCTATCCTCCCACTCTTGACCTATAAACATCGGAAATTGATAAGCCAGGCCCTGGTCCTCTCCAAAACAGAATATTGCTTGTCCATGTTTGCCGGATGCTCGGTCAAGAACCTTTCTAGATTACAGAAGGTACAGAACCGGGTAATTAGACTCATTGACCGGCTCCCGAGAAACAGCCCCACCTCTAATGCCAGAAGAGCACTGGAGTGGTTAACAATCAACAAACAGATCGAATACAGACTTTGCACATGGGCCTGGAAATGGGGCTCACAAGGTTGGTCCAGAGTACGTCCACTCCTGGTTCCTGCCTTGGCCTGCCAACAGACCACACAGATCCTCCATGGCTCTCAATTTTCTTCCACCCAGGCCTCGTCTGAGCAGGAGGTGGGGCCGCACCGCGGGCACGTTGGCCACAAGAGTCTGGAACTCACTCCCTCATCACCTTAAAGCCATCGAATCCTGGCCTGTCTTCAAAAGGAAAGCCAAGACTCACTTCCAAGACTCACAGTTAGTGAACAAAGGCTAGTTCACTAACTGCATTTTTAGGACTTTATGCACTAACTGTTTTATGTGTTTTATGTGATTAATGCACATTTTTATGTAGTCTCTTTCGTGCATTACGTTGTAACTTATGCGTTTTTTGTTGTTATTTCTTTCTTTCTCCTTTTTTCGCAACCTGAGTTCTTCGAAATATGTCGCATAATAAATATAATTTTGATTTGATTTGAAAGGTAGGTGTGTCATTTGGGGGCCACTAGGGGGCACTACCGTATGACCCTGTGCACTGGTTTGCGAATCCTTTTCAAATAAAGCATCACCCAAGTGTCTATCCCCGACAGGTTAGGGGGGAGGTGGCTTTTGTACACAAATTCCCTTTCATTTTGATTATGTTAGTAAAGGCCATGTGAAGTCATTTGAACAAACACAGTCCTTGGTCTCATATTATGTCATGCCACTTTTTGTGATGTCATCTGGATTGAAAAGATCTGTGATGTCACTTACAATGCAGGTATGTTTTTGGTGAGCTGACATCAGTGGTGAAAGCATCATCTCTTTTAAAAAAGAAGCAATAACGCAATAGATTTGTGACCTATTCCTTTAACATTGCAACACTTAAGGACTCAGTGGGACTGGGGCCGGGTCATGTCAATGTTGGAGAGAATTGGGTATTAACAGACATTACAATGAATTAATATGATGATAATGATTAATATAGTGCCCATTATTTATATATTTCAACACACACACACACTATTCCCCCTCCCCCATTCACAATCTGCAGAATGGGTCAAACCCACTGAACTGACTGACAACAATCTGCGAAGGGAATAAAGACTGAATTATATGTCTCTCTCCTTTTCCTTATCTCGCTCTCTCTCCTTTCTTTTGCTCCCTTTCCCCTCTCATTTTCTTCACAAAGCCTGCTCCCCCACGCTACTACCTAACCTCCACTCATCAATTGCATCTTTTATTCTCTGTTCTCCTGCTTCCCCCACCTTTCCACATTGGCGGCATTAGGGGGGCGGCTAAAGCCCAGAATGTCCTGGCACTAGCCCCAAATTAAAAGAATGGAAATTTCACTCTGCACTGCTGTTATTTTAACGACACGCAAATGGGAGCAATAAAAGTTTGTTTTAGCATTAATGTATTACAGGCAGGCTGGGCTGTAGCCCCGAGTATCTTGGAAACCTGGAAGCGCCCCTGCTTATTCCCATCCTTCCTATAACCCGATCCCCTCGCTATACTTTTGCAGGTCCATTCCCCCAGAAAGGGCCAGCTGACCAGTGCTCCCAAATTAATTTGTACAGATAAGATTGGATTACCTGATACCTTGCTGTGCACAGCTAATGGCTTTCAATTGTCTTTGGATGCCCTACAGGCCCTTACAGGAGACCTAACCGTGGAACAGCGTTTGTTTACATCCCATTCACCACTTTGTTTGGCCTGCAGCAGAGAGCAGACCCAGTGGAACAGCCAGTGAAGAGGCTGCTAGAGCCTCATTCTGATCAGCTGTGATTACAGACGCCAAACACATCTAATTAGCTTAAAAAAAGAAAGATTTTCCACTGTCTGCAGGAGACAATATATACAAAATAAATAAATTGTGCTCCATGCAGAAAGCTGGGGGAGAGACATTAATGCGGTTGGCAAAGGCCAGGGAAGGGCGGCAAACAATCTGGTAGCTTTTAACACACGGAGCACTTTCTTTTTTTTGGAAATGACAATGAGAGCTACTGGGGGGCTCAGGGAGCTACAAGGGGCTCGCGATTGACGCCTTGAGGACACCTGCTCTAGATTGATGGGTGGGCTTACCTACAACCTTGTTGAGTGTGGGTGACTGGCGAAGCTGTTGGTGGGGGACTGTTGAGCCTTTGGGTGGGTAAAAGGACTTGGCAAAGGCTCTCAGTGACTGGACGGGCCTGGTGAAGCACTGGGTGTGTGGTGGTGACTGGAGAGGCTGTTGAGTGGGTGGGGGTGACTGGTCAGGCAGTGGGTGGGGGAAAAGCAAGGCTCTGGATAGTGGATGTGGGGAATGATAAGGTGCAGAGTATGTGTGTGTGGCTGACAAGTCTCTGGGTGGATGTGTGGGGGGGTTGGCAAGTCTTTGCGGGTGTGGGAACTGGCAATGCTCTGGGTAGGTAGATGAGAGTACTGACAAACCTAAGAGAGAATGTATTTAAAGTCTGGAAGGAGCAAACCTTTGAAATTACAATCTTGAAAAGATCCACAAAGATTTTTTTAGGAATTTTTTGTAATAATTTCAGTGCCGTATGGACGAGGACAGAGAGGCCTCTGTCCTCTGTCAAAGTTTCAAAAATCTCTTCAACTGCCAACGGACAGTATATACTTGGTTTGAGGAGTTAAATCAAAATAAAAAGAGAAAGTTCTATAAAAAAACAGGCAGGAGAAGAAACAACTGACTCAGTCATCAGATAAAGCTGAACCCAGTACATCGAAACAAGGACAACAGGACCTATTGCCAAAACGTGTGCCTTTTTTAGAGAAGGTGGGGGAATTAGAAAAAGAACCAGACGGGGGGAGGAGAGGAGAGGGGAGAAGAAGGAAAACGAGACAAAGACCCCAAGGGCAAGAAACCCCGGGTGACACGGAAGACCGAAACGTAATTAATTTATCCTCTCAAGTACTCTCCCGAGTGGAGAATAAGGTTTTGAACAAGGGGTTATCGTTTATACCCGCATGTCTGGGTAGTAAGTTTGAATCAGAAATTGACATCAGGTTATTCTGCCGTAAATTGCGCCTAGCACACCAGTTTGAAACATCAAAAATCATTACAGTAGGAGAATCTTGTTTGAAGAATTTAAATCAAAAAGTACTTATATGCCAACATCTTCCAGTCTTTCGATAGATATTTTCGAACAAGAAGTATTGTTTGAAATGCAGAAGTTGAATTTTCGAACATCAGTGAAACACGATAATATGACAAACAGAGAGACTAGCTTTGACTAGTTTAATGAACAAAAAAGAAGTGGTTTACAAACCGGCAGATAAGGGCGGTGCCCTGGTCCTGTGGGAGAGGTCCGACTATATGGATGAGATCAACCGTCAATTAAATGACGAGAATGTGTATAAGATTCTCAATCGGGATCCTACTGAAGAATATAAGAATGACATAAAAGCGATATTAAATGTGACTGAAGAAAGAAATTGGATTTTAAAAAAATGTATGATTTCTTATTAAAAGATAAACCTATTACACCAGTATTATATGGGCTTCCGAAGGTCCATAAGGATAGTGTTAAACCACCGGCAAGACCCATTGTAGCCTCTACAGAGTCACTTTTAACACCATTTGCAGAGTATGCAGATTTTTTTCATACAGAAAATGGTTACCCAATACCATACATATATTAAGGACACATCGGACTTTATAAGGCGGGTTGAAGATCTACCCATTACGAGCGCCACGAGACTGGTAACAATGGATGTTACCAGTTTATACACTAATATCCCGCACAACGAGGGGATAGAAGCAGTGGAAGAACGAGCTATGAATGAGCCTGATTTGGGATGTCATTTACATTTTTTGACTATAATTTTGTCCTTAGTTTTGAAAAAAACCTTTTTTCGTTTTGGTGACCGATTTTTTTGTCCAACAAATGGGCACAGCGATGGGGGCCAAGATGGTGCCGGGATACGCCAATATTTTTATGCAACATTTGGAACAACATCGTTTTTTGCAAAACCCATGGACATAATACATCCGGTCATGGGTTCGATTCATTGATGATGTGTGCTTCCTGTGGGAGGGCACATTGGAAGAGTTGAATGATTTCTTTATGTGGATCAATAATTGTCATACATCGATTAAATTCACTATGAAAAAAAGTAAGGAAAAAAAATAATTTTTGGATACTGAGGTGTCTATAACTGGTCCGACTTTGTCCTTTAATTTGTTTAGGAAAACTACAGATACAAACAGCATTCTACATAATTCAAGTTATCATCCGCTGTGTACAAAAAAAGCTATCCCAAGTGGTCAATTCACTAGGATAAAGAGGATTGTATCAGACCAATCGGATTTGGTGAAACAGAATGAGATCATGACCAATCAATTATTGAGGAGAGGATATGAAAGATCTGTTTTGGAACAAGCACAAGCGAAATTGACTAACACATCTCGAAATATGCTCATACAAGCCAAGCAGAAGGATCCAATAGCAAATAGTAGGAAGTGGATTTTTGTGAGCAAATATTCACCTATGAGTCGTAAAGTCAGAAAGATAGTGGAAAAACATTGGCCTTTATTACAAAGGGATACCAACTTTGCTGCAGTACAAAATGAAAAACCTATTTTTGCATACAGGCGAAATAAAAATCTGCGTGACAGATTAGTTAAGGCTGCTGTTGGGATGACAACCCTGACACAGAGATTTTTGGGAACTCCGCAATATGGGATATTTCCATGTAGAAATTGTTCTAATTGTCATGCGATAATACAAGGTAATGAACTAGTACACCCAAGGTCTGGCAGAAAATTTAAAACAAGATACTACTCAACATGTAAATCAGACTGGCTAGTATATCTTTTAAAGTGCCCCTGTGGACTATTGTATGTTGGGGAAACCTGCAGAGAAATAAGATTACGCCTTAACGAACATAAAAGTGACATTAGTCTTAAGAAGAAAAAATCACCAGTGGCAAGACATTTTGAGCAATGCAGACATACAGTGGCACAATTACGCTGGCAAGCTTATAGTGGTGGGCCACGAGGCTCTGGGTATGTGGTGGGAGACTGGCGAGGCTCTGGGTATGTGGGTGGGTTGACTGGCAAGGCTCTACATGGGTGAGGGGAGTGGTGATGCTCTGGGTGGGTGGCGAGACTGGTGGGGCTATTGGTAGGTAGATTGACTGGCAAGCCTCTAGGTTGGAAGGTGGGGGACTGGTGATACTTTGGGTGGGTAAGGGACTGGCAAGTCTCCAGTGGGTGGGTAGTGGATGGTAATGGCTTTGGGAGGGTGAGTGGAGAGACTGACAACATTTTAAATGTGTGGGTGGAGGGCTGGGTCTGCTCTGTGTGGGTGGGGGACCCTGGTGAGGCCTTGTTTGAGTGGGAGAGTAGTGGGCAGATGTGTGGGGATTGCAAAGGTTTGTGGGGTGCATGTGGCTGACTGGCGAGCCTCTGGGAGGGTAGATGGGGGACTGGCAAGAATCTAGGTTGGTTGGTGGGGAGACTAGCCATGCTCTGGGTTGCTTGGTGGGGAATATCGGGGAACTGGCAAGGTTATGGGTGTTATTGCTGGAGTTACTGTCAAGGCTGTGGGTAGGTGGGACTGGTGAGGCTCTGGGTGTTGGGTGGGGAGACTGGCAAGGCTCTGGATAAGTGGACACCGATGCAGCACTATGAGGAGCACTGCAGCGTCCCCTTTGCCAAGACACTCTGGGCTTTAGGAGCACCGCACTGGAGACTCACGCCTGGCAGCCATGGTGTGTTGGGGACGCCACAATGCTACAAGGAGTGCTGAGGCGTCCCCAATGCGCTAACATCAGCTGATGTCCCCTTAAAGGGCTATATACAGACAGATACTACTGCCCTTATAACTATTGCAATACATTTCTGGCGCATGCGCAATGCACGCTGGCGTGCATTGCACAAACCATACAAGGTAAAAACATTTGTGGACTATATGATGGCTTTAAAAGAAGTAGTCATTTATTTATGAACAGCTTATACATTTTAGTGGTTAGCGCTTACAGTAGGTTTGTGTATGTGCGGGTTATGGGATGGTTAAGTAACACCTTTCTCTTGCTGGAGGGGGATGGGAAGATCATGGTGCGTAGAGGGACTGGCAGACCTCTTGGCTGGTGGGTGGGGGAATGACAAGGCTTTTGGACTGATGAGATTTTTGATGGGTGGGGGCTAGTGAGGCTGTGTGTGGGTGAGGGCACTTGTGAGGCTCTGTGAAGGTATGTGGGGACCTGGCGATGTGGTGGGTGGGTGGGATGGTGAAAGTAAGGCTCTTAGTGGGTGGGGAACTGGGATGGCATTGGGGGATTGATGAGTCTCTGGGAGTGTGGGTGAGAGTCCTTGCAGGCCTCTGAGCAAGTGGCGGACTGGGGAGAATCAGGGTGGGTAGGGTGACTAGTAAAGCTATCGATGGTTGGATGTCCCTAGCAATGCCATGGGTGCGTCAGGGTGACTGAAGAGGCAGCGGGTATGTGGGGGTGACTGTGGACGGGTGAGGGGGTGACTGGTGAGGCTCTATGTGAGGTTGGGACTCGCAAGGCTCATAGTGGTGGGTGGTGGCTAGTGAGGATCTGTGTGGGTGGGGCCCTGGTGAGACTCTTGAGTTGGTGGGAGGCATGGAGACACATTTAGGGTCAAAGTAGGGCTCTGGGTGGGTGGAAGACTGGCAAAGCTTTGTGGGATTAACATGGCTCCGGGTAGATTGGGGTACTGGCGAGGCTCTGGGTGGGTGGGTGAAGGGACTTTGCAAATGCTCTTGGTGGCTTGATGGGCCTAGTGAAGCACTGGGTGTGTGGTGGTGACTGGAGAAGCTGTGAGTCGGTGGGGGGTTACTGGTGAGGTAGTGGATGGGGGAATAGCAAGGCTCTGGTTGGTGGTTGTGGTGAATGACAAGGTGCTGGGTATGTGGGTGGTGGCTGGTGAGGCTCTGTGTGGGTGGGAGGATAGTAAAAAAGCTTGGTGGCTGTGTGGGTCTGGCGAGGCTCTAGGTGGGTGGAGGACTGTCTAGGCTCTGGGGTACTGGCGAATCTCTGGGCAGGTGGGTGAAGGGACTAGCAGGGGTCTGGATAGTTGGATCTGCCTAGCAATGCCCTGGGTGTGTGAGGGGTGACTGACGAGGAAATGGGTGTGTGGGGGGTGATTGCTGAGGATGTGGAATGGTGAGGCTCTGGGTGAGTGGGGACTGGTGAGGCTTATAGTGGTGGGCTACGAGGCTATGGGTATATGGTGGGGACTGGCGAGGCTCTGGGTATGTGGGTGGGTTGTTGTTATTGAAAAATAATCTTTATTGGCATTATTTCAGCAAACAAAAGATATAAATCACAACACAATGTTACGTAATTTAAAAACAGATTTTAAGTAAATGTAAATTCAAACGATTTTACCCAAGTCAGTTTCGCACAGCATCAAATCCATAGAAATTAGCCCGTCAATCAAATAATCAGAGAGCCATTTAGTATTCAACCCAGAAGAAAGAGTACAGCTGTTGAATAGATGGTCATAATCATCAAGACAGTTGCTACAGTTAAGACAAAACCTGTTTTCTCTGGGGATCCCCACCAGCCTCTTCTGAACATATTAACTGGCAAAATGCCGTATCTGAACTTTAAAAAGGTTCTGCAGACTGATGGCAAGAGTGGCAGAGTGAAAACATTTTCAAATCTTTTATGCGTTTTAACTCTGCAAAAAAGTTCTAAACAGCGTTTGCCCATACATGATCTCAAATTTTTCGAGAAGTAAAACCCATGAAATAGGCTTTTATCAAAGGAGCAGTTCATTCTAACGGGTACAGGGGGAGTAAGCCAGAGTTTATCCAACCCATAGCGTTCCAAGATTCTCTCCAAAAGCTGAAAGATGCTGTAGCGGAAACAGCTGGTTGCAGCCCAGTGAAGGCTGCAAGAAATCAGAGACTGAACAGTGGATATGTACCATTTCTTTTTAACATAGGAGTATAATAAATGATCAGAAATCCCGCAGTTTGGCAGCAGTCCAAATCCAAGAGTATAGGTTAGATGGGAACAGAAGTTGGAAGACATAGGATGGATTTCCAAAAGCTACATTCCCACCTTGAGATCTCAATATTGGCAGAATCACCCCACAAGGGGCAACCGTAGAGAATGGAACCCGCCCATTTGGAACAAAAAATCTTCTTGATTAATCTCACGGATCTCAATGTAGTGTCAAGCCGCAATTTTCTGATAGCCATTGTAATTGAGGCGGCTTTAACTCCAAGCCCCTCGATATGGGATTTCAGTTAAATTTATGGTCAATTTTTAATCCCAGATAATTATAAATAGGGACAGCTGCCAAATCGCCTTCTTTTAAAGCCCATTTGAAATCAACCGCTCTCTTCCCAAACAACATGACACAGGTCTTAGACAAATTGATCCTTAGCTCATTTCTGTCACAATAAATTTGGAGTAAATCCAACTTTCTCTGCAGGCCCTTTGCAGTTAAATCAAACAGGACGGTTTCGTCCGCATAGGATAAAAGGCCTACAGAGAAAGGGCGGATTTTCGGGCTAAAACAATCTTCATGAGTCCGGGACTTATCCATATCGGCCAGAAACAGGTGGATGGGTGGGTTGACTGGCAAGGCTCTACATGGGTGGGTGGGGGAGTAATGAAGCTCTGGGTGGGTGGAGAGACTGGTGAGGCTATGAGTAGGTAGGTGGACTGGCAAGGCTCTAGGCTGGATGGTGGATGACTGGCGATACTTTGGGTGGGTGGGGGACTGGCAAGTCTCCAGTGCATGGGTGGTGGATGGGCATTGCTTTGGGAGGGCGAATGGGTGAGTGGAGAGACTGACAACATTTTAAATGTGTTGGTGGAGGGCTGACATAGCTCTCTGTGGGTGGGGGAACTGGCAAAGCTCTGGGGGTTATTGTTGGAGTCACTGGCAAGGTTCTGGGTAGGTGGGTCTGGTGAGGCTCTGGGAGGGTGGATGGGAGGGCCTTGCAAGGTTCTTAGTGGGTGCGTAAGGAGAGTGGCAAGGCTCTGGGTGGGTGGGGTACTGACGAGGCTCTGGGTAAGTGGGGGGTGACTAGCAAGGCTGTGGTAGGTGCCAATATTGGGTTGGTCTTACGTGTTGTCCAATATCGGCACTTAACTGAAGTCTTAGGTGTGCCCTCTGCCCCGCAGAACCACCTGCAGTGACAGGGGAGTGAGTTGCAGCATGTATGAGAAAGGGGTGAAAATAGTATACTGAGAGGGAGAAAGCAAGGAGGAGAAAGACAAAGAAAAGAGGGAATATAAATTGGGGGAGCGGGATGGATGAGTGAGCAATAAAGGGTCAGGAGGTTGCATAACGTTTATGAGTTTTTTTAAACTGGTGAAACTTTTGAAGAGCTGAATTTCCTATAAAAATGAATTCCTCCTGTTTATGACTTTGCATTAAATTTAAGTCCAAAGAAGATGTTACTGAGGTTAATGAAAAAATCATAGTAAGCGCGATTTTTCTATGTGCAAATACCTCCAGTGAACCTCCAGCGGAAGTTCAGGAGGTGAAAGTTCAGGTATTTGCACAAAGTAAAAACACCCATATTATGATTTTTTGAGTAACATCCTGTTCACACTTAAATTTATCTCAGTCATAATGAGGAGTTTCATGAGTGAAATCCTCTTTTTTAATTTTTACCACTTTAAGCAAAAGTAATAATCAACCCCTAAGAGAGGGCGAAAAACTAGTGTCTGTTCCCCTAAACCTCAAGGGTAGCAGAAGGGAGTCACATGACCTTCTGGTGCTGACTTAGCGGAAGTGATATCACATGACCTTTGAGACCGATGGCATCATAGAAGTTATATTTAAACAGTTGTTACAAGTCACAACAGCTTAACCCCTTAACTGCTGCATTGTCTCCTATGTGCCAATGTAAAAACCCATTGGGAATTTGATCCATTTTTGACCTTGAGGACGTGTCTGACACGTCCTCAGCACTTTGTATCATTCAGGGACGTCATGTTTGTGCGCACAAAACCCTACAATATGTAAAAAATGGATAACAAAAAAGTGAAAATGTATATTTTCTCTGAAGTAGACAAAGTGCTGCTTAATAGCGAGGTGGCAGTGTCCTAGCGGCTTTAACTCCTCTACTCTGGGCGCTACAAATAGGAAGACTGCACATTTTTACTTTTACGTGCATAGCGGCAAAGCCGTGCATGCACATAAAAGTGTAGCAGGAGAAGTAAGAGGGACTCTCTGCAGAAAGGTCATAAAGAAGCGCCGAGCCGCCCTTCATCGATGTCACCGGCAGCCATCTTACATTGGGCTGCCGGGACGTTCAATTACACTATCCCAAACCTAGAACTAAACAAGTATTAGTAATGCCAATACTTTTCTGGCTTTGTTGTCAATTAATATGATATATATATAAAACCCCTTGGACTTTTTAACATTGCACCTCGGGTGCAATATAACAGATTTGTCTTCAATTGGCCCCTGCTGGCCTAAGTACTTGCAATACAAAGCAATGGATAATTAAGCAGCAGCAAAGGTGGCAGGACACTCTGCAATACAAAGCAATGGATAATTAACCCCTTAACTGCTGCCACTGGCATACA
>JAXIUS010000089.1:0-11215 GCA_035593325.1 Pseudotriton montanus
AACACTTTAGATGATTCCCAGAACCCTTGAAATTGGAATGTTACAAAGTGCTCCACGAGTCTGGTTACTATCTGGAGTTGTGTACCGGACGATAGTTCTTCAAATTGCCCGGATCCGCGCCAGTTTTTTTTGGCAGCGTTGTCACAACTCAGCGTTTCCACGCACTTGGAACCACACCCTCAGACAGGCTCCAGTTGACCAACCTGGTCAAGTCAGATAGAACCACGGAAGTCAGATCCTTCAGGACCCTAGTTGGTATTGGATCCAGAAGGGATAAAGATGGACCAAGCCACAGTAGGGCACCCTGCACCTCTCCTCCTCTAAAAGGGGCCTGAAGCAATTGAAAGTGACAGGGGGTCCCGAGATCTTAGGAGCCCGGGCAGAATCTGACCCGAACGACTGATGACGGGAACAGGCTGCCCATTCAGATTTTCTCAATCTTCTCAGTAAAGAAGGAAGCAATGTTATCTACAATGTCTCGGTCATTCTCTGAGGCAACATTGGGAGCAGTAGCTGGTGTTAAAAAATCTCTTGACATCTTGAATAGAGCCTTGGTATTGGAACGGGCCTTAGATATGGATGTTCTCAAAAAATAGTTCTAAAAGAACAAAGACAATGTTGTCCTCTATTTCTAAACCCAGTTTCCCTTAGAATACTATTTTATGTGTTGTGAATTGCACAAAATGTTATGAGTCCACATTAGCTCCTTTCAGACCTAATTCGGCCTCCCAATTGTTCATTTCTTTTAAAAAGCCCTTTCTTCCTGTTCCCACCACTACTGTTGCCAGATAAGTTAAAGATATCTTGAAGGAATCTGGCATTGACACTACCAAATTTGGTGCCTGTGGAGACAGTCCATACATCTACTAGACAGGGAAGAGTAGAAAACTGCCTTAGGGTTCCAATTTTTGCAGTTTTCAGCCATTGGGTTTCATAGATACCCAATTGCCGGTTCCATGATTTCCATGGAGCTGCAATGCAGTCGTGCTTTCCATGGTGCCTAAACTGGACACCTTTTTGTCTAGTCCTAAAATTGCCCAGTTCTGAGACTTCCCTGCGGCCCAAGGGAATCGCAGGCAAGTAGGAGAGTGGCGGGTGGCCCCTGGGAGCGTCCCCTGCTGATTCACTCAGGTCCTGGACCCACTAGTGAGGTTCTAAGAACTTAGTTCCCAAAGACGCTGTCAGTCGATTTCTTTCCTGCACAGAGTCCCCATAGGAAACTGCTTTACAGGTCTCAGTGTGTGGACCGTGCCTCAGCCCAGACAAAGTGTCACTACACGAATGTCTGGGGATGACACCTTTAATTAGTGTCTCCCCTATAGCCCATTACAGGTTTTTAAGCCCTGACTGGTATTTTGCAGCCTGGAACATGACTTTTAAAGTTTGTAACTTTTGTTCACAGCCAGGTGGATACCTCCAACAACTGCTGTAGCTGGACTGACGCCAAAGTTACCGCTTATAGGCTAACATAGGTTTTGGTTGCTGCAACCTTCAGCTATCGGAAAAATTATTTTTCTGCTACCAGGCGTCTATGCACAGCGCTGTAATGTATTTACTGCGTCTGTGCATAAAAGTGCATCCGGTTACCCAGGAAGGGTTAGCCCGGAACCAACACCTGAATGGGGTTTAGGACACTCCCCTGAGTGGGCCTTCTCCATTTTGTCATGCCTCATGGCAAGGAACAAAGGGAGAATCGCGCCACTCTAAAATGGAGGCGTAGGAGCGTTACTGACATGCACCCAAGCCTGGGAGTCATGTAACAATCCACACCTAAGCTGCCTATGGCTGGAAGCGCCCAATGAACAGTGCTCCTGGCCAGTGAGCCTCTCTCTGCTGGGAGAAAGCTGAGCTGGCAGCACCTGACCCCTCCCAAAGGGGCAGTGACCCCAGGGAGGTACTTAGGGGAATGCAGGGGCATTCCCTCTCTCTTTCTCTCATACTTGTCCTCTGAGCTCACCGGACGTGTGTTGCTGCAGAGGGGTTTTTGCTGATCGAAGGAGGATAGGCCCGAGACCCCTGACCATGAAAGTCCAGTAGGACCTAGCAGTGGCTGTACCTGTGCTCAACCTCACATAACCGGAGTGTTACCGAATAGGGTTAGTCTTGGGAACCTGTCTGTGGCACCGACCCTGAAAATAGAGTAATTTCTGCCATTCCAATGTTCTACTGTAACCGACCACTATTTTTGTATTCAAAAAGGGACATAGATCCCTCCCCTGCAATTATCAACCTATAAGTTTAATTAGTTTTGTTGCAAAAATGTTTGCCGCCATTTTGGGTAATATTCTGGTAGCTTGGATGGATGAGAAGAGATATCTATCCCAACTCCAGTTTGACTTCCGCTCCGGCCTCGGGACTGTGGATGCCATCTGAAATATACGCCCCCGGGAAGTTTGGTGTTTGCAGCCTTCATGGACCTGAGGACCACCTTTGACACTGTCGATAGGGCGGTCCTCTGGTCCATGATGGCAGGCCAGGAGCTCCAGGAGGCCTACTGAAGGCACTGCAATTGTTGCAATCAGGTACATGAGGCCGGGTCCTGATTGGCCAAGGAAAAGCCACTACAATTCCTTTTGATATTAGATGGGGCGTTAAACAGGGTTGTCCTGCTTTCCCACCTATTTTTAACTTTTATATCAATGGCATGTTTGAAATTTTAAATCAATTAAATATAGACTCTCCTAAGGTTGCTGATATAAGGAGTCCCTGCATCATGTATGCTGACGATACAGTGCTGCTAGGTAGAACTCTGTATGCCCTCAACTGTTTACTCGAAGAATATGAAAAACATATGAAAAGTTTAAATATGCAGTTAAATTACAATACATGTAAAATTATGGCATTCCATCATAGGGGGCCTAGAGATCGAATAAAATCATCTTTTTCTCTAAATGGTGTTAAACTGGAATTAGTTGACAAGTTTGTATATCTTGGCTGTACCTTTTCAACTAATGGAAAATAGTCCAAACAGGTAGACTCAGTTAATCTGAAGTTGTCTCAGGCAAGTGGAGTGATTACAAAACGGGTTGGGAGTATGAAGAAATCGATCTTGTCCCCTTGTATGAAAGTTTTCAGAGCAAAATGTGGAAGCATCCTGTATTATGCAGCGGAAATCTGGGGATATGTGAATTTTGGTGCCCTTGATATTGTGGAGCAAAGATTTCTGCGTTATTGTATGGTTACACCTGCCGGGTTCCAAATGAAGTTTTATTATTACAATCTCAACAGCTTCTCTTATCTAAAAACCTAGCAATATCACCGTTACTGTACTTTAGGAATATAGGAACGCACGATGGTTTAAACTTTGCTAAAACTGTGTTGAGTGAATTATTGATCACCGATTATGGTAGGAATTCTGAGTGGCTGCGGAATATACACATAGTTTTAGATACTCTAGGTTTATCACATGTTAAATCTATACAAGATTGCTATATGTTACCCACTAGAGCTTAGCTTTGGGAAAAATGAGAAAATCTTCTATGGGACAACATGTATAGATCTTTTGTTTTCAAAAGCTTAGCAAAGATTTATCACACGGTTTGCTCGATGGAAGGCTCCCTGCTTTTTAATATTCCTCAGACAAAACTTGAGCGATGTCTATTAATGCATTTTAATTGTAAAAACTTGTCATATTTATTTACTAATAAGAGTTTTTATGTAAAGTCAGAAATGATACCTTTTGCTTTTGAATGTGACTGTGAAAATACTGTGAAAGATCATGAACACTTGGTACTATTTTGTCTGAAATACACTGACTTAAGGAAAAAGTGAATATTGCCTTTGGCTAAACTTTATGACTATTCACAATGGGAGCTGTTCTATTTCTTTTTAAAGTTATTGAAAAAAGAAATAGTTGTTTTCAGTGTTTCAAACTTTCTAACGCGTGTTTTTTTCCAGAAACAGAAATCAGAGAGACAGGGCTCTAATAATAAAGTGATTTGTAAGGCAAAAATTGTAAAGGAAAAATTGTAATGGAAGTTAAAATATACCCATTGTATGTTTCTTGGTCTGACCAGTCTTTAAAACTCTGAAGGGATAAGGCTTAGGATTGCTGCTAGGGTTAATAGTTTTATTTTCCATTCTCATTTTTCCTTTCTGTATCCTTTGTCTATGCAATAAGAATCCTATTTTAAATTTCAAATTTGTTGTTAACTTGGTTTTAACTTTTTAAATATGATCGAACTGTAAATTATTGATAGTCGGTTGTACTGTATTGAAGGGATACGGCTTAGGATCCATTTGCTCACACTGCCCATATAGTGCTTATAGGCTGTACTGTATGGTAATATTTTGTACATTCTATCACTCTTTTAAAAGACGTTTTACAATATAAAGTATGTACTCTAGTCTAAAATTTGCAAATGCGAAATTTGCACATTGTAAGGCAATTTATTAAGACAGACATAATACTGATATATTGTAACAAGCATATTTTGCACTCTAGAACAATAGAACAATTGAGGTTCATTTATTGTCTGATCTGAACTGGAATTGAGCTGGAATTTAATTAATTTAATGTTTTAATATAATTAATTTGAGGTTCATTTATTGACTGATTTGAATTGTAATTGACTTGGAATTGAATTAATTTAATGTTCTGAAACAATTATGTAAATTGCTTTATTGAAATTGAATGTATTTTTTACAGTTTTATCATCATTATGAAATTGATTGTATTTTTTACAGTTTTATCATCATTACGTTTTTGTATTTTATTTCATCTATTCTATTTGTATACTTTTATGTCTTTTTAAGTCTAATAACGTGAATTTTGAATTGAATTGATCCAGAGTTATCACCCTATCTTTTTTGCAAGTCCAAGTAATCGTGCTTCTGCCTATTTAATGCTTTATTCTTCCTGCACTGCTATTTTTGAAGTCTATTGTAAATAAACACAGTTTATTTTTGGATAAGCAGTCTAAGCCTGCATTCTTTTCTTGTGACTTGGGGTCTCACTATTAACATCTTAAGTGCGGCCCATTGACATGAACTGTCAATGGGCCTCACCATTAATTTTTCTTCACTCCTAATGCTATTCCATGACGAGCATAGTCATCATCTATATTTAAGGGGTTAAAAGCCAAGTGATCCTGTGTGTTTAATTATCCTTGAGACCTTGCAAGTTGTAAGGCAGAGGCTCTGAACTTCCTGGTGTAAGTGCGAAAGGGCCAGGTTAGCTACCCTGCGCACAATTTCATCACAACTGGTGCCAGCGGTGGGATACCGGCTGTCCAGCACCCTAAGTGCATCAGAGACTCCAGTAGTGCTATCGCCATTTTTGGCACCTTTTTCCTATGTTAACTCCATTGTGGTTGAGTAGGACTGTAGGTATGGCGGAATACTCACAGGCGGAACTGGACTGGGTTGCCCAGGCCCCCTTGGCTGAGCAGATTGCTTGGGCCACCGATCATGGTCTGGAAGTCAACCCCAGAACCAGAACCATTTCCTTATGGGTTCAGACCCGGAATTGGCTAGAAGATAGGATTCACCCAGCACCCTCTCAGCAAGCGGATGCAGGGGAGGTGGTCATTGTCACCCCCCTCAACCCTGAGCAGGTGGCCCCTGATGGGAAGGACCTCAGAGGCCCACCCAGGCTGGACCAGGAGAGGTCTAGACCCCCCTTGTCCCAGCACCATGGAGCCAGCTCATCTGGAGAGGAGTCAGTGTCCTCTCAGCGCAGCCAGTTTTATTACCAGGGAGCAGACCAGGCTGCACCCCGAGGCCAGAGGACCATGGGCGACGACCATCGCATGGTCTACCAGGAGCTCGACCCTCAGCGACTGGAGGATGACCAGTACTACAGTGACCAAAGGGACAACTGTCGTGCGCCAGGCAGGAGAAGCTTCCGCCATGCCATGAGACCAGCACGTTGAAGCACCATACTGGGAGCGAGAGGACCAGCACACCGGCTACACATCTGACTACAGGACCCCTATGAGGGAATGGAGGTTCAGGGGTGAAAACGTGCATCGAGGTCCCCCACCTCTATCAGGATTCTGTCCAGGGTCTTGACAGGGCCCTGAGCTTCTGGCACCACATTTTGTTGGCCCTGCTCCCCCTCCCAGGATTTCCAGCACCGCCAGCTTGCCTTGGAAGAAGCCAAGCTGGAAGAGAGGTGACGCTTATGAGAGGAGCAGACCAAGCTGCGGGAGGTGCAGGAGCATTTGTTACAGCTGCAGCTGGATGCAGTGGCCCACCCCACTGGACCTGCTGGTGCAGTGGTGCCCAGTTCAACAGGCCAAGGTCGGGTGTCCAGGGACTCACACCTCATTAAAACAAAAGGACACTTGATCCAACCTTGGAAGGAAGAAGAGGACCTGCAAGAGTATCTTGAGCTCTTCAAGTCAGTCTGTGCAGCTGGAGAGATACCGTCCCAGGATCAAGACCTCCTTTGGGTGAGCCTTTTCACTAGAAAAGCCAAGAGGGTGGTGATGAGTGCCCTCCCGGGGTACTCAAGGACTATGTGCAAGTATGTTCACTGTTGCATGAATCTTTTGACTTTACAGCTGATACGTTCCATTTAGCTCTTCGCAGTCAGGCAGGTCTGACCACACAGTTATTTTGCTCTGCTGCACCACAGCAGTCGCACATTGGACTGCAGGATGGCTTTAGAAAAGGCTTCCATGGCAGCTGAAATTAAAGACGTATGCATGAGGGAAGTGTTAGTAAAAGCTGCACCTGATCCCCTCAGAATTGTATTACTAGATGCAGGCCCTATGTCTGCTTTGCAGACAGCCCAAAAATTCCAAAAGTGTGAGAAAAATAGGCAGAGGCTGTCTTGGGTAAGAATGTGGGCCAGGGCCCCATAAACAAGAATGTCTAAGTAGGGGGAGATGGCAGTGCCAGCCATGCTCCATCCCACAGCAGTAAGGAACACTACACGCCTGGAGTGAGGTTGAGACCTTCTACAGGTAAGGACCAGGCTCTTGGAAAGGCTAACCCTGTCCCTGGGAAGGGAGGGAACCAGTTCCCAGTTAAAGGGGGAGCCTCAGGCTCTAATAGGGGGAACCCCAGTCTGCCCGAGGGTGGAAACCCTCAGCAGGGTATCAGTGCTTTGGTTGTGGCAAAACCGAGCACTTAAAGGCTGATTGTCCTGCAACCAAGGCTAAAGCCCCGGTGACCAAAAAAGTCAACCTCATCTCTGAGCCAGTAAGAGATCACATGGCCTCCATTAAGGAGTACTCCAGGGCTGAGAAGGACCTTCCTCTAGTCCTGCGCAGAGAGGGGGTGAATTTGTCCCTAAATGGTTCTTCCATTAGGACCCTCATTGACAGCAGTGAAGGCTGACAGTGTTTCACCTGGCCAGTACACTGGGGAGATAGTCGGGGTGGATTACGCAGATGACCGCTCCAGTGATGTTCCCCTGGCTAGGGTGCAACTCACCTGGGAAGGTGATGAATATGCCCCTGGGCAACTTTATCGAGTAGGAGTGTGTGCCTCCCAGAAGCTGGATTGCTACCTGGGAATGGATTACCTCAATGAAATGAGGGCTGCCATCACCAGGTCCCAGGCCTTATAAAGGCCCAGGCTGAGATAGATGCCATGGAGGATTCTCCTCTGGAGGTCCCCTAGGATCTACCAGCTCAAACCACTCCCTCAGTGGTGCCATTCAGCTGGGGAGAAACCGCTACTACCCCCTGAGTCAGTAGTGGGCTCTGGGGAGGGGCCAGTGGAAGTGGATGCACTGGCCCTGTGGACTCCAGGCACACTGGAGCTCCACAACCCAGTGGCTTTCATGGAAACCCTAGCTTGTGATCCCTCCCTGGAGAAGGCCATGACTGAGGCCCATCCTCAGAAACGCACTCCAACAGAGCTCAGGTCCCCAGTACCAAGGTACATGGTGTACTGGGAAGGGGGCTTGCTGTACAGCGAGTGCACCATCCCATCCTTGACTGGGCCCAGTCAGAGGTTGGTGGTGCCCTTGAAATACAGGGCTGAACTACTGTGACTGGCACATGAGATCCCCACTGATGGCCATCTGGATATGACGAAGACCAAGGCCACGGTCCTGAATAGCTTCTACTGGCTTACTGTTAATAGTGACCTGGAATGGTTTGTCAAGACCTGTGAGGTCTGACAGTTAACTGGGAAGTCTGGAGGGAAGACCAAGGCTCCCTTTGTCCCCTTGCCCAATGGCCTATGCAAAAGGTTCAATGGCACTCTGAAGAGTATGCTGCTGGCATTCGCCACCCAGCATGGAAGGCAGTGGGAGAAGTACCTGCCTCCTGTTTGCGTACCGAGAGGTACCACAGGAGTCCACAGGCTTCAGCCCCTTTGAACTCCTCTATGGGTGGAGAGTTAAGGGGCCCCTCCAGCTTGTTAGAGAAGGCTGGGAGGGTCACCACACAGATGAGGGACAGGACATAGTGCCCTATGGACTCAACCTCCGAGAAAAGTTGAAGGAGTGCCTGTATTTCTCAGCGGAGAATCTGGCAGTGGCTCAACAGAAACAGAAACTGTGGTATGACCACAAGGCCAGGGTTAGCACCTATGAGGTAGGCCAAGAGGTTTTACTACTGTCCCGGTCTGGCAGAACAAGATGACAGGGCCCCACAAGGTTGTCCAGCGAGTCAGGGAAGTCAACTATGTAGCTGAACGGCCTGACAAGCTTGGTGCTCACAGCACCTATCATGCTAACATGATCAAGCCCTATCACAGGAGGACAGAGTTCATGTCCATCTGCAAAGGTGACAACCCCTATGTGGAGGAGCGTGACATTCCCGACCTTCTTCAGAAGTCCAAGCAACTGTCTGACCTGTCTACTGCCCCCTTGTCAGAGGAGATCAGTGCCACCCAGCGCCAGCACCTCCTGCATGAACTAGCACCCTTCCATGCCACCTTCTCCAGCCAGCCTGGAGTGGTGAAAGGGCTGGAGCATTATATGGACAGAGATGTCTCCCCATCCGCACTACCCCATACAAGGTGAACCCTGTTATTGGGGAACAAATAAGGAAGGAGGTACATGAGATGCTGACAATGGGAGTCATTGAAGCCTCCACCTCAGCATGGGCCAGCCCTGTAGTGGTGGTGAAGAAGAAAGACCACAGTAACAGGTTCTGCACCCACTATAGGTGGTTAAATGTGGTCACCAAGAGTGATGCACATCCCTTACCCAAAATCGATGATTTACTGGATAAGTTGGGCCCAGCCAAATGCATTACCACAATGGATATGACTAAGGGCTAACGGCAGGTGCCCCTCACCCCGAGAGCCTGGGAAAGTTCAGCGTCCACCTGCCCAGGGGCTTTTTAAATACAAAGTTATGTCATTTGGCATTAAAAACGTACCTGCCACCTTCCAGCAACTGATGAACTCAGTGCTGAGGGGGCTAGAATCCTTTGCAGTGGCATATCTGGACGACATCGCCATCTACAGCCCTGACTGGAATTCACTTTTGGCACATCTCACTGCTGTAGTCACCAGGCTCCAGGAGGCTGGACTAACAGTGAAGGTACTGAAGTGCCAGTTTGCCCAAGCAGAGGTCGACTACTTTGGATACTGTGTTGGTAAATGCAATCTTCGCCCTTTACAGGTGAAGGTTGAGGCCATACAAGAGTGGCCAGTGGCCTGTACCCACCACTAGGAGGCAGGACAGGGACTTTCTGGGGACTGCTGGGTATTACCGCAGTTTCATGCCTGACTACTCCACCACAGCGGCTCCCCTAACTGGGCTGCTGGTGAAGAAGGCCCTCAGAAAGCTCAACTAGACCCCAGAATGCCAATGGGAATTTTACACCCTCAAGGCCATCCTCTGTGATGAGCCTGTGCTCCTGAGTCCTGACTACACCAAGGTGTTCTATGTGCAGACAGATGCATCTGACATGGGCATTGCTGCAGTCCTCAGTCAGAAGACTGATGAGGGGCGAGACAGGCCCATTGTTTACCTGTCTCACAAGCTTTTCCCCCGAGCGCACCATTGGTCAGTGGCAGAAAGAGAGTGTTTAGTGGTGGTCTAGGCACTGAAGAAACTCCAGCCCTTCATCGTCCAGACCAACCACAACCCACTCACCTTCCTGCACTCATTGGGAGATGCCATTGACAAATTGTTAAGATGGTCCTTAGTGCTGCAGGACTACCAGTTTGAGGTGCAATACCGTTCTGGTGCCATAAATGGCAATGCAGACTGACTGTCTTGGGTTGATGTCTCTTGTAGATGCTGTAGAGGGTGAACAGACCAAAGTTGCTCCCCCTGGGCTGTCCCTGCAATAGAGGGAAGGTGTGGAGACAGTCCATACATCTACTAGACAGGGAAGAGTAGAAAACTGCCTTAGGGTCTGATTTTTGCAGTTTTCAGCCATTGGGTTTCATACAAGCCCAATTGCCGGTTCTGTGCTTTCCATGGTGCTGAAATGCACAGCCGTGTTTTCTATGGTGCTGAAACTGGACACCCGTTTGTCCAGTCCTGAAACTGCCCAGTTCTGAGACTTCCCTGCGGACCAAGGGACTTGCAGGCAAGTAGCAGAGTGGTGGGTAGCCCCTGGGAGGGTCCCCAGTCGATTCACTCAGGTCCTAGAACCACTAGTAGGGTCCTAAGAACTTAGGCCCTCATTACAGTTATCTCGGTAAGTCCTAGTGACTTACTGAGAGAATCAGTAAATTACTGTCAGTCGATTTCTTTTCTGTATAGAGTCCCCATAGGGAACTGCTTTACAGGTCCCAGTTGGTGCACCGTTCCTCAGCCCAGACAAAGTGACACTACACAAATGTCTGGGGCTGACACCTTTAATTAGGGTCTCTCCTATTGCCCAGTACAGGTTTTTAATCCCTGAAGGGCATTATGCAGCCTGGAGCATGACTTTAAATCTATTTTGAAGTTTGCAACTTTCGCTCGTGGCCAAGAGGATCGGCTCCAACAACCGCTGGAGCTGGACTGGCCCAAAAGTTACCGCTCATAGGCTAACATAGCTTTAGGTTGCTGCAACCTCCAGCTATGGGAAAAATTAGTTTTCTCCTACCAGGCGTCTATGCACAGCGCTGTAATGTATTTACTGCGTCTGTCCATAAAAGTGCATCTGGCTTCCCTGGAAGGGTTAACCCGGAACCAATGCCTGAATGGGGATTAGGACACTCCCCTGAGTAGACCTTCTCCATTTTGTGGCACATCGTGGTGAGGAACAGAGGGAGAATTGTGCCACTCTAAAAGGGAGTCAGGTAACAACGCACACCTAAGCTGCCTCTGCCTGAAAGCATCCAATGAACAGTGCTCCTGGCCAGT
>JAXIUS010000090.1:0-11199 GCA_035593325.1 Pseudotriton montanus
TCGTCATCTAACCTCAATCGTGCTCCAGACCCCAAGAACTCTCTCCATGCCAACCTGTATGCTTTTCTGGTCCCGTCAGAAATTGAAGCCTCAACCAAACCTACTGCTGACTTGCACCCAGGTTCCACAAATCGACCGGCACCGCCACTGGAAGTTCCTCCGCACCTGGAGCCAACCCACGGAATCTCTGCCATTGGAAACGAGATAGGGCGTCAGCCACCCCGTTAAAAATTCCTGGAACATGCTGCGCTTTGAAACATATATTGTATCTTAAACAGTACAGAACCAAAACTCTGAGCAATTTTAGCAGTGATTCATCCTTGCACGATTGCCTATTGATCACCTGCACCACAGCCATGTTGTCAATTCTGAACAATACTTTCCTGTCTGTCCAGCATCCACCCCACACTGCCACGGCAACCACCACTGGAAACATTTCCAAAAAGGCAATAGAGTGATTCTGTGCCCCCCAATCAACTGGCCAACTCTCAGCACACCATTTCCTGTTCCAGTAGATCCCAAAACCACCTGCCCCTGAAGCATCCGAGAATACTTGAATGTCCCACTCCACTACTTCCTCCTGTAACCACATGCATTGGCCATTAAAATGTTCCAAGAATTCCTTCCAAATCATCAAATCCTCTCTGAACCTCCTCCCTATGCGCACTCTGTGGTGCGGCTTCAAATCTTTCTTTAACAGAAAAGCCAGGTTTCTGCAGAAAGCTCTACCTGGCACAATCACCTTACACGCAAAGTTCAAGTGTCCCAATAACTGCTGGACCTCCCTGACTAGCAGTTTCTTTGCCGTGCCTGCTTTCTCAATCAACTCGTACAACTTATTAACCTTATCCCTAGGAAGCCTAGATTTCATCTCAACAGTGTCCAACTCAACGCCCAGGAAAATCAACCTTCTGCAAGGCCCTTCTGTTTTGTCTTGCGCCAGTGGTACTCCTAGCTCCTCACATAAGTCCTGAAAGCATTGCATTGCCTCCCCACAAGATACCACCTCACCATCCCCTACCATGAACAGGAAGTCGTCCAAATAGTGAATCGCACAGTTGGCCCTCAGTCTGCTGCATGTCAACCATTCCAAGAACGAGCTAAACTTTTCAAACAAAGAACATGAAACAGAACATCCCATAGGAAGGGCCTTATCCACAAAATATTGTCCCTCAAAGCATATTCCTAGAAGCTGAAAATCCTCTGGGTGCACCGGTAATAGTCTAAATGCCGACTCAATGTCACATTTGCCCAATTCAACACCTGACCCTTTACTCTGAATCATAGCAATGGCTTCATCAAGTGAGGTGTAATGAACACTACTACACTCTTCTGGAATATGGTCGTTAACTGAATCGCCCTCTGGCCAAGACAAATGATGTATCAATCTATACTCCCCTTCTTTCTTTTTGGGGACTATCCCTAGCGGAGAAATTATCAAATTTTTTAGCGGCACCTCCTTAAACGGGCCCGCCATTCTGCCCGCTCGTATTTCTTTATTGAGCTTCTCCCGCACCACCTCTTCCATTCCTTTCACACTCCTCAAGTTATCTGCCCACCTTCCTGACCTCGAACCCACATACGGAATTTTAAAGCCTCTAGAAAAACCTTCCCACAATTCCCTCGCCGCCTCTCTTCGCGGGTAATCTTTCAGACACATTCTTAACTTTTCCAAATCAATTGGTGTATCCGCCCTTCCCCATAAATCCCCCCTTTTGTCTCCTGCCTCCTGCAGGATCCCCTCCTGAACCTCTTCCCCCTCCGTAACACTGCAGCACTGGATGTCCTCCCCCACAATTTTTGCACTTGTGTTCGAACCAACATGGTGTCCTAGTGCATGCTCCTCTGTTGTAGTTCCAACATGGGCCTGCACTTGTAGCCCCTCCTCTACCCCCAAACTGAGCCACGAGCGGCCTCCCAAATCTATTTCCCACTCCTCCCTGAGTGGAGCGCCCCCTAAAGGGCTGGTATGGCAATGCGTGACCACTGGCTGTATGTACTGCCGCCAGAGGCCTTGTAGGTGTCATTATTGTTAGCCATAAGTCCTGGTCAATTCTGCCCCACTCCAGTTCCTTCCTGACCGCCCTCCTGGCTCTAAATTCTTCATCATACCGAAGCCAGGCTGTACCCCCAAAATGAGCTTGCGCGCTTCTAATTAAATCTACATATTTAAATAAAGCTGACGCTTGATTTTCATTCTGTTCGCAATACACTGCCGCATATATGGCAAAAGCCGATAGCCAGTTCTCAATTGTATGGGGTACATATGGCCTTTTTGCCAACTCTTTTTCCTCCTCTTTAGATCCTTCCTTTGCTTGCACTTCCCTGTGTAGTAACTTAAACACATCCACAAACTTGCCTCCCCAAATCCTTTTCCTCATTTTTTTGCTCAGGTGAGCCCCCAGTTCCGCTCCAAAACTCATATATGGCAATCTTTCGCTCTTCACATCTTTTTTAACCTCTTCAGCCCCTTTCTTGTCACTCCCTCGTTTCCCCTTCTTCCTCTTCTTATTCTTTTTACTTTTAAACTTTTTGCCATCTGCCACCTTTTCTTTCCCATTCCTCTTTTTCTTTTCCCTTCTTTCCTTTTTCTTTCTCTTACAACCTTTTGAATTCTCTCCTCTTTCCCCAATCGCTTCTACACTTCCTTCCGAGCTAGACTCTGTAACCCATACTACTTCCTCTTTCCTCTCCATTCCTCCTTTTTTTGGGCATCTTTCTTTTCCCAACATTCTTTCTTTGTCCCCATGGCTTTTTTCCCACAATCGTGCCATATTCAATCTTTTCATTTTCATCAATTCTATTTGTCGTTCATTATTTTCCCACTGTTTCTGGAATCTTTGATCCCATTCTTCTTCTTTTTTATCCAACATCAGCCCCCATACAGTTGCCACATCAGTTAAAAACTCACCCGCTTCAAAACCGGACTGTCCTCGCTGTCCGCTCTTGGACGGCGTCGACTTGGAAGCAGCTGCCCTTCTCTCGACACCAGGCGCTGCATCCGCTCTCTGTCGCTTGTCCATGGGTTCTGCAAAATTGAAACTGACCTTAGGCAAGGCTTCACTCGCCCCACCCTTCCTTCTGGGCATTTCTTCCCACCCAGTTGCTACTTCTAACTTAGACCGCAAAGGAACCTGCACCTGGCCCCTCTTGAACGCGGCCACTGCTCCTCGCGCTTCTCCCTCATCCAAATCTGACTCATCGCTTCCGCTCCCTGCATCACCCTCTTCTTCACTACCCCCATCCGAACTCCCCATTCCTTTCCCATCAGCCGCCTCACCTATCCGAATCCCCTTCCTTGCATTCCTAATCGCCACAATAAATGGGTCGTCCCTCTCGTCCCTTGGACCTCCGTCCCTCTTCAAGTCATCCCCCTCTTCCCTTGGACCTCCGTCCATATTTCCTTTTACAGGGGCCTTCCCTTTTATATTCTTGCCACTTCCTTTGCCTCCTCCCTTCCTTCCTTCCGTGTCGCCACCACACATCCCTTCACGATCCTCTAGTCTGCCCGTCGATCCCCTTTCTATGCACTTGCCATCCAGCGCCTGTCCCAACTCAACCTCACCCCCATGCATTCCACCTTCCTCACCATTCGCCGCTGCTCCGCTCACCCTCTCACTCCTGCGCGCTACCACTCTCTTACTGGCTGCCCCCACTTTGCCCTCCTTCATTTTCTCCGGCGCCTTGCATGCTGCCACCGCCGCTGCAACGCCAGCCGAGGCCGCTCTCGGCGGCCTCTCCGGCAACCTGCTAGGACCTGCCGGTGTTTCCGCCAACAGATCCCCCCTCCCGGCTCGTCTTATCACCGCAATAGCCGCAGCTACCTCATCATCTATCGTACTTGCCATGCTACCTAAAGTAAAGACAACACTCGAATACTTATCCTTATTGCGCTTATCGGGTCTTCCTCCTATCCCCGTTAGCGCAGTCGTTCTTCTTCCTCTCTGCCAGTCCCGCAACTGCCCCCGCAGGTGGCGCAGTTCGATCCAATGCCCTGCCTCCGCTGGTGAGGCCTGGCTTAGTTCTTTCCTCTTTCAGCTGCCCCCGCAGGTGGCGCAGTTTGATCCAATGCCCTGCCTCCGCTGGTGAGGCCTGGCTTAGTTCTTCTCTCTTTCAGCTGCCCCCGCAGGTGGCGCAAGTCAACAGATGCCCTGCCTCCGCTGGTGAGGCCTGGTAAGCCTTTTATTTACTGCCCCCGTCGGTGGCGCAGTTCAAAACGATGCCCTGCCTCCGCTGGTGAGGCCTGGCTTAATTCCTCCTTATTTCAACTGCCCCCGCAGGTGGCGCAGGTCATCCAGCGCCCTGTCTCCGCTGGTGAGGCCTGGCCTAAACCTTTTGGATTTTTACTGCCCCCGCAAGTGGCGCAGGTCAAACCGATGCCCTGCCTCCGCTGATGAGGCCTGGCCTAACCCTCTTCAATTCCAACCACCCCTATCCAACATATACCCAACACTATCGTACACTACCAAGGAACTACAAAAATATTCCCCCAACCACTGTTAGTAATACTTCTGAAAACAGAGCCAACAAAAACTCAACAAGCCACCAAAATACCCCCAGCCACTGGAAGGGGTAATCTGCCCCTAAGGAAAAATGCACTAAAAAAGCCCCCAAATTACCACACCGCAAATACAAAATTGAAAATGAAAAAGGTGGGGGGGGAGGAAGGGGGCCAGGAATGAAGGCCACACAGAGGGCAACAATTACACTAAAATCAACGAAGCGCACCCCTGCGCAAATAAACTAGAAGAACGCCACAAACCTCTGCAGCAGAGACGCGGGCACAGGCCAACGGGCGCGCAGCCCGAAAAAACCCCCACGGCCCCGGAAAAAGGGGGGGGCAAACAGGCAGAAACCTCTACACAAACGCCACAGCGACAGACAATCAGGAGGGCCGGCCAATAAGGGCCGTGCCGCCCGTAGCCACCCACAAAGCAATGGACCAAAACTGCAACAACGCTGCAGCAACGGGGGGGGGCCTACAAATCAAGGCACTCCACCCGCAACCACACTGACACGAAGGGGGCCGGCAGGGAGCTACCCCTCCCCCCCTCCCCTTACAAGCAGAAACCGTCAACCCTGGAATAAAGAACACTACAGAAAAAGAAAAGTCACAAGAATAAAGTGTACCCACCCGCCCGAAAAGGGTGTCCCCACCGAAATAAGCCTACGTGCTACCCACTGAAACTAAACGCCGAGCAGGCCCAAACACAGGGGACCCAGCAAACCGACGTCCTCCACCGAGGATTATTTTTTTTGTGAAGACCCGACGCAACCTCCTTTCCGGCGTGCCTTACGGCACGCCGGAAAGGACGTGAGGGCTGGCCGTCACTAAGGGTGACAAACCAGCCCTCTCTCGGCGATTGGCCGAGCGGCCCGCCACTCGAGGGCACCCTTGTCACCCAATAATTGAGTCCAGTCCAGTGTCACACAAAAGGTCTCGTTTATTAAATGTTTACAGTAAATTGATTTTATTAACATAACTATTCTTTAAATAAATAACATTTTAGACTTTAAATATCAAATATACAAATTATTCAACTTTATTCAACCTTTCAACATTTCCAACTTTTCTTCCCCAACTCTTACATGGCCCTTGCCTGCGCCCTATGGCAAGGACAAACAAATTGAACTCCCTCTCATAACATTATCTAACTGTTTAACTCCCCACCCTTATCCTGTTTTCTTCCGCCACCAGAAAAACCCACTCCCTGTGGTGTTATTTCTGTCCCCCCCCCTCTGTCCGTCCCATAACCAACCTTTCAATCCCCAGTCTGCCATCACCCTATCCACCAATTCTGCCAATGACAACAAATACATTTCGTTCCCAAGAAATGACATGTGCACTCCATCATCCCTAAAATATTCTGGGCAATCAGCTTTGATTTCAGAATGACTCACCACCTGCATGTTGCATTTCGTACAGAAATTACCGACTTCCCTGTTTATTTCCCTCCGGCCTTTATTAATACCGGAATAGCTGTAAACCCCCCTCCAGACTCTCCTGGGTAACAATTTTGTCCAAAATATTTTTGCCTTGGGAAACATACCCTTAATGGTCAACATATCTTTTTTCATGTCCTTCAAAATCTCCAGACATGTGCGGGACCCTAAATCGTTCTCCCCTAAGTGTATGATTAATACATCTGGTGGTAATTCTGAAATCAAAAGGCTGAAAATCAATGGCAACAGCTGGCCCCACAACATCCCTCCTTTTCCAAACCATTGCACTTGCACCGACGATGCCGCATAACCCAGGTTTTTCCCCATGGGTCTCTGTTCCGCCTGCCTGCCAGCCCACCGCACGATTGAATGGCCCACACACCAAATCCGAACTCTTCGCTGCGCCCCCCCCTCACCTGTCGAAGAAAAAGAATGAAATTATTTCCTTACGTAACATTTGAACTTTGACGATCTCCATCTGCCTAATCTCATAATCTGTCCATCCGTCCAACCCATGGCTCCCGCTGTACTGGCAGCCCCAATACGAAATGAATGCGTCCCAAACTTTGAACTGTCTATACCTAGTCTATCCAGCGCTCTCCTTAACACTCTCAAAACTTGTGCCTGGGTCACCCCTTTGCCCGCTGCATGTACAAAAAATGTTCCTGCCCCCAGCCCTCTCACTTCTTTATATTGTCTCAACAGTCGTACTGGACATAATACTTTATCCCCAGCGGCTTTCAGCACACATTCAGTCCCGACACTCTTCTGATCAGTTTTACTCCTTCTAATTTGAACCTTCACAGCCTCTCCCTGAATCTCTATTTCATCCAAACCCACCCCTCTCCATCCTTGTCCCCCAACTAGCTCGGACACCCGCAACACCCCAAAAAACAACAACGAAAACAGTGCCCTAAATAAACGTACTTCGTATCTATCATAACAAATTACTGATAAACTGATCAACACCTGACGCAACAATTTCACCGAAATCCCTCTACGTTCCCTTATCTGTTGCTTGTAGCACCTCGACCATCCCTCCAACATCCTTTTTACCATTAACGAACCGGATGGATCATAACCCCAAAAATAACGACCATAAAAGGCTAAACCTGCCAACTTACCGGCGATTGTAACAGGTGACAGTCCTTTTGTAACCAACTGAAACACAAACTGAACGATATCATCCTTACGTTGCACCAATCCTCTCATGTCATTTAACCTCATTCTTGCTCCGGACCCCAAAAACTCCCTCCATGCCAACCTGTATGCTTTTCTGGTACCATTAGAAATTGAAGCCTCGACCAGACCTACGGCCGACTTGCACCCAGGTTCCACAAAACGTCCGGCACTGCTACTGGAACTTCCTCCGCACAGGGAGCCAGCCCACGGAATCTCTGCCATTGAAAACGAGATAAAGCGTCAGCTACCCCGTTAAAAATTCCTGGAACATGCTGTGCCTTGAAACATATATTGCATTTCAAACACTTCAACACAAACACTCTGAGCAGCTTTAAAAGTGACTCATCCTTACACGATTGCTTATTTATCACCTGTACCACTGCCATGTTGTCTATGCGAAACAATACTTTTTTGTCCTTCCAACACTCTCCCCAAACTGACACCGCCACCACCACCGGAAACATTTCCAAAAATGCAATAGAATGCTCCTGTACCTCCCATACCTCCGGCCACTTTTCCGCACACCATTTGTTGTTCCAGTAAAGTCCAAAACCTCCTGCCCCTGACGCATCTGAAAAAACCTGTACGTCCCATTCCATTACTTCGTCCTGTAACCACATACAATGGCCGTTAAACTGCTCCAGGAATTCTTTCCAAACTCTCAAATCCTCCCTGAACCTCTTCCCTATTCGCACCCTGTGATGCGGTTTCAAGTCCGTCTTCAGCAAAAAAGCTAGGTTTCTACAGAAAGCCCTACCTGGAACAATCACTTTACATGCGAAGTTCAAGTGCCCCAACAACTGCTGCACTTCCCGTACCAGCAGCTTCTTTGCCTTTTCTGCTTTTTCAATCAATTCATACAATTTGTTAACCTTATCTAGGGGTAGGCGGGATTTCATTTCAATAGTGTCTAATTCAATGCCCAAAAACACCAGAATTCTACACGGGCCCTCAGTCTTTTCCTGCGCCAAAGGCACCCCTACTGCCTCACAAATATTCTTAAAACATTGCATCGCTTCGCCGCAAGACACCGCCTCCTTGTCCCCTGCCATGAACAGGAAATCATCCAGATAGTGAATTACGCAATTTGCTTTCAACCTGCTGCCGATCAACCATTCTAAAAATGAACTGAACTTTTCAAACAAGGAACAGGAAACTGAACATCCCATAGGCAAGGCCTTGTCCACAAAATATTCTCCCTCAAAGCATATTCCTAGAAGCTGGAAATCATCAGGGTGCACCGGTAATAATCTAAATGCCGACTCAATGTCACATTTACCCAGCTCTACCCCTGTACCCTTGCTTTGAATCATGGAAATTGCTACATCCAGTGAGGTATAGTGTACGCTACTACATTCCTCAGGAATGTGATCATTGACTGAATCTCCCTCTGGCCATGATAAATGGTGTATCAGGCGGTACTCACCTTCCTTCTTTTTGGGAACTATCCCTAACGGGGATACAATCAAGTCTTTCAAAGGCATTTCTGCAAACGGACCAGCCATCCTACCAGCTCGTACCTCTTTATTCAGTTTCTCTCGTACCACTGCTTCCATTCCTTTCACGCTTCTCAGGTTATCCGACCATCTTCCTAACCTAGGGCCTACATATGGAATTCTGAAACCACTAGAAAAACCTTCCCACAATTCCCTCGCAGCCTCCCTGTGCGGGTACTCTTTCAAGAAACTTCTCAGCTTCTCCAGCCTAATTGGTGTATCCGCCCTTCCCCATAAAGCTTCTCGCCTGCCGTCTCCCTCCCCCCTGGTCTCCTCCTGCACCTCTACCACCTCCATAGCATTGTAACACTGGGTGTCCCCCCCCACAATTTTTACATTTATGCTCGAACCAACATGACGTCCTAGTGCACGCCCCTCTGTTGTAATTCCAACAGGGGCCTGCACCCGTGGCCCCCCCTCTGCTCCCAAACTGCGCCATAGGCGTTCTCCCAAATCTGCCCCCCACTCCTCCCTGAGTGGAGCGCCCCCGAAAGGGCTGATATGGCAAAGCATGACCACTAGCTGTATGCACTGCTGCCAGCGGCCTTGTGGGCGTCATGATGGTTAGCCATAAGTCCTGGTCAATCCTTCCCCATTCCAAATCTTTATTTAGAGCCCTCCTGGCTCTAAACTCTTCATCATACCTAAGCCAGGCAGTACCTCCGAAATGCGCTTGTGCACTTCTAATCAAATCAACATATTTAAATAATGCTGATGCCTGATTCCCATTCTGCTCACAATACACTGCCGCGTATATAGCGAATGCTGAGAGCCAATTTTCAATAGTATGGGGCACATAAGGCCTTCTTGCCAACTCTTTTTCTTCCTCCTTTGATCCCTCCTTCGCTTGTACTTCTCTGTGGAGTAATTTAAACACATCCACGAATTTCCCACCCCAAATTCTTTTTCTCATTTTTTTGCTTAAATGGGCCCCCATCTCAGTTCCAAAGCTCATATAAGGCAATCTGTCATCCTTGACCCCCTTTTTATCCTCTTCATCTTCCTCAATTTCCCTCATTCTCTTGCCCTTCTTTTTCTTCTTGTTCTTTTTACACTTAGACTTTCCAACTTCTGCATCCCTTTCTTTCCTGACCTTCTTTCTCTTCTTTTCACCTTTGTCCTTATACCTTCCCTTCTCATTCTTTTTGAGCTCAACCGCTTTTTCAACTACTTCAATACTACTATCCGAGCTAGTCTCCGCCACCCAGACTGCTTCCCCTTTCTCTTCTGCCCTTTTATTATTTGTAGGGTGCTCTCTGCATAGCATTTTTTCTTTATCCGCATACGTTTTTTCTAGCAGACGTGACATATTCAATCTTTTCATTTTCATCAATTCAATTTGCCTTTCATTATCCTCCCACTGTTTCTGGAATCGTTGATCCCATTCTTCCTCTTTTTTATCCAACATCAGACCCCATACTGTCGCTACATCTTGCAAAAACTCACCAGCTTCAAAATTAGGCTGTCCCCGCTGTCCGCTCCTGGACTGCGCCGACTTGGAAGCAGCTGCCCTTCCCTCAAAACCAGGTGCTGCTTCCGCTCTCCGTCGTTTGTCTGTTGGCTCTGAAAAAGTGAAACCATCCTTAGGCAACGCTTCACTCACAAGTCCCCTTCCACTAGGCGTCTCATACCATCCTGTGGCCCTCTCTAACCTGGACCGCGAAGGAACCTGCCCATGGCCCCTCTTAAATGCGTCCACTGCCTCTTTCACCTCCTCTTCCGTCAGCTCTGATTCTTCTGTTTCATTCCCCTTTCTCTTTCCTTCCTCCTCAGAACTCCCACTTTCTCTTTCATCCCTCTCCTCGTCTATTCGCACCCCTTTCCTCGCATTCCGTAACGCCATAATAAATGGATCCTCCTTTTCCCTCCTGTTACTACCATCTTTTCTTCCTTTCGCAGGGCTTTTTCCCTTATTACTCCTACTAACTCCCTTGCCTCCTTTCTTGCCAGTCACTGCTCCCCTAGCGGCATTTGTTTCATCAATCAGCACTTCTGCATCCAGTTTACCTGCCAACACACCTTCAGTCTTCTTCTCGCTCCCCTGCACCACATCCGTCCTACCAGACACCCCACCCTCCTTCACATTTCCATTCTCAAATGCCCCAACTCTCTTTCCATCATTCACTACTTTACCCTCCCTTACTCTCTCCGGCGCCTTGCATGCTGCTACCGCCGCTGCTACACCAGCCAAGGCCGCTCTTACCGGCCTCTCCAGCATTGTACTGGGACCTGCCGGCGTTTCCGCCAGCAGATCCCCCCTTCCCGCTTTTCTTATTATCGCTATTGCCGCTGCCACCTCGTCATCCAGAATACTAGCCATTACTCTATATACGTCACACCGTACAAATACTTATCCTTAAAACTGTCCTCTTCGTTGTTCCCGGTGTACTTCAAACACCTGCAGCAAGTCCCTGTAGGTCTTCTGTAGCGTAGCTCTCCCAGTCCCTGCTCCCGGAACTGTGCTCCTCTTCTGTAGCGTAGCTCTCCCAGTCCCTGCTCCAGGAACTGTGCTCCTCTTCTGTAGCGTAGCTCTCCCAGTCCCTGCTCCAGGAACTGTGCTCCTCTTCTGTAGCGTAGC
>JAXIUS010000091.1:0-11167 GCA_035593325.1 Pseudotriton montanus
CTCTGGTGTAACTGAGGATTTTTAACTGCAGCAGGTGCCTCCATTCAAAATGCAAAGTATATACAAGCCCTGTTAGACACAGTGCAGATACCGTAAGAAATTTCGGTTGTGAAATACAGTGCACATGTAGCTCTGACATCAGATGTAGCTCAAGGTAATGAACTGGTTGATCCAACAGCCAGAGTGGTAGCTTTGTCAGCTTCCCTGGCACCAAAGGATATTTACATTCATGTTTCTGTTGAAGTACCAGAAATAAACACTAGGGCAGAGTAAGCTAAATTCCAGGAAGCAGTGAGCCCCAAGAAGGAGAAATGGAAAGCTGACAGCTGTAAGCCTAGTGAAGGCACCGTTGGGAAAGTCATGATGGCCACGTTGTGGCTCCCAGATAATTCTACTCATATTTATCGTTAGTAACTCTTTTGCCAGCTCATAATGGGTTAGATCCCTGGTGTAGGGAGTTGTTACGACATTGGTACTCACCATCATTTTGCAAAATAGCCCAGCAAATATGTGCATCATGTGCACAGTGGCATACCTGGTGTTAGTGATGTGGCAAGCAGCACTGATTGACACCTGGGGGTGCTAGCAGGAATTTCCTGCATTTGCACCCCCCTCCCCAGGAAACGCCGGCACCCCCTCCTGCAGCAGAGCGGGAGTGCAGTGTTAGCGTGGGAGAGCGGCTGTTTTTAAAGATTCGCCTGCGCCCCTTGGAGCAGCCTGCGCCCCCCCTCCGTCAATGGTGCCCCAGGCTTGAGCCCCATCTGCTCCACCCTAGATACGCCCCTGCCTGTGGCATTTAGTGATGCTACTGGCTCATACAGTATGAGTACACAGCAGCGCCCGATTGGCGCTGCCAATGCACTCTACCTTAACTTTATTATGTCTATTACTTCCCGATTATATGAGTCTATGATTTTGGCCAAATATGAGGGTGAATTAGTGGTGCAACCAGATACATTTTTGGGAGCGAGGTTAAAGGGGCAAAATTTCGGCTATCACTACTTTGCCTCTTTGCCTTCTCTTTCAGAACTTGAACAGAGCTGTAAGTTATCATTTGTTTACAAAAATGCTCAGTTTTACATTAAAGGACGGTTTTTGGCCACAAAAATAGCTTTATTGTATTTGGCTATTCTTTACTGCCCTCTTACTGTAGTATAATAACAACACCTAAAATATTTGTTGTCAATAAAGCAACAGGGCATTTTCACAGAAAATAATGAAAAGAATGTATAGGCAGTTTTTCAAAACACCTTTGTATGTCTTGTGTTCATTGTGATAACAGATCCCCTTTACAAATTAGCATATAAAAATATAAACATTTGCATACTACCAACCGCATGCAAACATGGGAATGTGGCACAAAACGTTAAGGCGTTTTTTATGTCTGCTTTCAAAATTGCCCGCTTTAATTTAAAAAAAAGTCACCATATCAATTCAGCACAAGATAAATTGCACACATAAATACAGAATTTGACTCAGTTGCAAGTTAACTGGCTACACAAGGGAGTAACCTATTTATTTTAATATCATTTGAAGCAGAGAGATAGTGCTGGTTGCAGGTATTAGTTCAACTATATTTTCCTGCCCCACTTGCACCCCCCTGCGGACTCTCATGCACATTATCCCTGTCTGTGGGAAGATTATATCAGCGCCAGATATGCTCAAGTCTCTTGGCTTCCTTATTTTGCTCAGCAAAAGCCGCGTTAAACCAATGGTTAGCACAGTGCTGGAGTGGTCTGGCTGTGCATCTTCTCTCAGGGCAAATGGCATCTACTGCTGACTGTAAATAACTAGCAAATGAGTCATTCACAGCCTCCATCTCACAAGGCTCAGACGTACAAACGGATGAAATACAGATCAATTTAAAAATATGTATAGAGTAAATCTCGATCAGTTTCTTTTCAAAATACAATCTCCCAGTGGTTGCTGACCCAAGTTAGTTTTCAAGGGGTAAGAGGAGGGCTTTAGCATGAAACAGACAAGTTTGTGGTCCGACCACGACAAAGACAATGGGCCTGATTACGAGTTGGCGTATGTGCGCAAAAGCCTCAGCTTTTGTGTACATACGCAAGGACCTGCCAACTTGCCAAATTACGAGTTGACAGGTCCTTGCGTGCTGCACAACGAAAATATGCAAGGCAGCATAAGCTGCTCTGGACTTGAGTATTTTCTGTTTTCCTACGGATGCCCATGCGTATGTGGCGTGGGCATCCATAGGAAAACACACAGCTTGGCCACTTTAGAAATGCCCCATTGCAAGTGAAATCTGCAGAACTAACTTATAAGGGCTACCAAGGGCTCGCCCTTGGTAACCTTTATAAGTCATTTCAGCAGTTTTTACTTTACAAATGCCCAGTTGCTGAGGGGGCATTTCTAATGTAAAATCTGCCAAAATAACTTATAAGTGCTACCAAGGGTGAAGTACTTGGTAGCACTTATAAGTCATTCCAGCAAATTTTTCTTTAGAAATGCCCAGTTGCAGAAGGGCTCCTCCTCGCCCCTCATTTTTTTGGTCAGAAATGCCATTTTGCAGAGGCAGCCCACCCTCCTCCTCCCGTGAGCGGGAGGAGGAGGGCGGCTCCTAGAGAGTTTGATGGCTTGCGCACACAAATGTGTACGCAAACTATCACATTTTTAAAACCAAACTCACAATTTGAGTATGTTTTGAAAAAAAACCAGGAGAGCGTAATGTGCACAGCTTGCGTACATGTTTTTTACATGTATGCAAGAAAAATACGCTGACTCGTAATCAGGGCCAATGTCTCCACAAAATAAGGGGCAGGTTCTTATACGGGATTAGATCTAGGGAATTTCCTAGCCGGTGCGTAGGGAGAGTATGGAGTAAATCTACCTGCTATGCCTCCAGTAATGTCAATAGATCCTTGGTGCTGGGGTCTTCCAAATCATTCACATGAATATTGTAGTCCCCCACCACCAAGAGTCTTTTACCACCTGTGGTCAAAGTTTCTAAGAACACCTAGAATTCCTCTGGGAAACCTTTCAAATCCCCATGGGGTGTATATATGATGGCACACATAACATAAGAGGAAGCCAAGTTACGCATTTAAAACTCAGATGTTCAAAAGACTTGGCATCCATAACTTGAAGGCAGACAGCGTCAGACTGGGACCCAAATTCAATGCGGGCAGCCTGGAAAAATCTGCCCACAAAAATGATTGATAAGCAGGGGGGAATGCTGGTAAAGAAAAAATGAATTGGTCCATTTTGCTTAAAATAACGGCCCCCAAAATTTGGTCACATGCCCATATTGCCCATATTGCAGTCCGACCCTGAGGGCAGACAATAGCATTGATGTCTCAGGAAATGAAAGCCGCTACTCCTTCCCCCCTTGCCCCTTCCTGGGCACAGACAACAAAGAATAATCATCGGAGGAAGGCCAGCAGCAGAATAATTCACACCCTCAACAAACCAGGTATCTGTGCAGGTGACCAACAAAGGGTGACCCTCCTCAATCTATTTATTTATAAAAAAAAACACAAGGGCCCATAGGCAAAAAGGCGCACAAAAAATAGAAGTAATTAAAGAAAGCAGCAAGGATGACCCATGCAGCAGCAGCATAGATCAGGGGCCTGAGCTATGTAAAAACTGATCAAAACAATCACTTAAAAAGATAGGTTTTCAATAACCTTTTAAAAAGTGGTAATGAGCAAACCTCCCTCCGGTCTAGGGGAAAACCATCTTACCTTCGCTTATAGGCCTAACGCGAGGTACGGTAAGAAGGAAGTCTTCATTGGAGTGGAGAGCGAGTGTGCAATCACATTTGGAGATCTTGTCCCTCAGGTAATCAGGGCTGTTTCTATAGCGACAATTGTGCCTGAGGGTTAATGCTCTGAACTCAAACTGCTCTTGCACAGGGAACCAGTGCAAGGCTCGCCGGGCCTTTGTGACATGGTCCCCATGTTTGAGCTATATCACAATTCGCACAGCACTGTTCTGTAGTGTCTGCAATCTGATAATATTTTTCTTAGAAGTCCCTGTAAGAGACTTCCTGCATAATCGATTTTTGCCTCAATGATGGCCCTCGCTAAGTATGAGCAATTTTCTTGGGATAAAAAAGGACGCAAGCTGGCATAACAGCTTCAAAAAGTAGGAGGTTGAGGAAGAGATATGGTTGACATAGGCCTGCAGATGAGAGGCATCCAAATAGAAGCCAAAAGTCTTTACTTTGGAGGCTACGGAAATGGTGCATCCGACGATGGTAATCTTGAACTCAGATGGAAGCTTTGCAAGCCTCTGTAGAGTACCCACTATAAGCAATTCGGTCTTTGAATCATTCAGCGCTAAGCCGTTAAAGGCCATCGAGGCCTGGCTGATAATAAACATGTTGTTAATATTAGCAGTGTCAATAGTATAATTGCCCGTCAGTTGCAGCAGCATCTGGGTATCGTCAGTATAATTGGTGTATAGCACACCAAGCCCGTCCAGAAGATCAAAAAGTGGTTTAGTGAAGATGTTGTATAACAGCTGGGATAAACAGGATCCCTACGGCACTACGCAGCTCAGATCTACTGGGGGAGCTACCGCCACATCACTAAATACCCTGGTTGTTCGTCCTGAGAGGAAGGATCAAATCCAGGATACCGCCTATGAGAAGTTAGCAGTAGACTGCAACCTACTAACCATTATGTCATAATTGACTAGGTCGAAGGAGGCACTAAGGTCCAGCAACATGAGGAGCGCAAGGTCTCCTTTGTTGAGCATTTGGAGCATTCTGGACTTCAGGTCCAACTGCACGATCTCTGTCCCGTGATGCGCTCAGAACCCCAACTGCCTGCCACCCAGAATGTTGTGCTCCTACAGAAAGGCCTGAATTTGCAGGTACCTAATCCTGTAAATGATTTTTAATAAGAAGGGCACATTCGTAATGGGATGATAGCTCAATGCCACATTTGGGGTCCAGGGATGGCTTTTTTTAAAGCAGGGCAACCATTTTGATGGATAAGTGTACAGAGGCAGAACTGAAGGACCTATTAACAAATTTGGTGATGATGGGCAGTAGATGATACACAGTCATTGATTATGGCGGCTGTGTACGGATCCCCCAGACAAGTTGTATGCTTAAGTGCATGGATAAGGCAGACACCTCATCTTCCGATACTTGGGTGAAGCAGAAAGCAGGGAAAGAGCAATGTCTGAGTTTTTGGCACTCAGGTGGCTGTGTGAGGGCATCCTGCTTTGACACAATAGTTGACCTAAGTGCCTACATTTTGCCAGCCAATGCATTCTGGATGGTGATACACCAGTCTAAATCCTTGGGAGTGGAATCCTGAGGACTAACATTAGGTGACTCAAACTCCTTTAGGACTTTACTCTTCAATCTGGCGTTATTGATGCATGTGTCAAAGGGTTGCTTTTTTGCCTTAATGATGGATGCTTTGTACACCTTTACAGAAGAGAGGTAGTGCGATCTATCCTCCTCAGAGAGGGACTTCAACCATTTTTTATACAACTTATTTTTTGCCGCTCTGAGCTCAGCCATAGCTAGTGTGAACCAAGGATTTTTTCTCTTGGTAGGTATGACTTTGCATTCTTTGAGTGGCGCAACCTCATCGATCACTACAGAAACTATCTGATGATAGTGGTCAGCCAGTTTCAGAGCAGTTATCAGAGAGTTTACGACATCGACCAGGGTGCTTAATAGAGGGCCAAGTGACTCTTTATTAGTTTGTGTAGGTTGCGGCTAGTGATAGTTACATTAGCTGGATACTGACAGGGTTTGAGGTCGGGGGTAAATAGAGAAAAATTTATAAAACTATGGTCTGACCAGGGACAGGTCAAGACACTCAGATCAATAACCTCAATCACATGCATACATACCAAATCCAAAATATGGCCCTCCCTTCAATCAGGTCAATAAATAGCCCAACATGACCCATCAATGACCTGCAGTTCAACATCCATAGTTCATTAAAAGCCCACCCAAAGGACTCAATATGCTTTCCCAACCCATTGTCCCTAGTAGGAAAATCAAATTGAGGTGCAGTATAATCAATTGGGGTCAGCATAACTTGTTTGGTGTAATCAAATTCAGTGTCAGTCCCTTCTGGAGGTGGTGAATCCATATTGCTGGAACTATCCTGATGAAAGTGGCCCTTCTGCCATACCGACACTGAGCCATTCCAAGTAGCCTGGTGTGGGGAGGTTACTGCCCTGCCCCTTTGCAGCAGCATATTGAGCTTTAAATGAAACAAAACCCCTACCTTACAACCAGTTTATGCTCCATTAGAACATACTTCTTCATAGCAAGCCTATGCACTCTGCATCCTCGACAAAAAGCCTTCAAACTCAAGAGAAAACCACAAACTGAATAGGCCTTGCATAATGCTAGCTATTTCTGCGAAAATCAGATTTCCATACCCAAGGAAGCAGCCCTGTCTACAACACTCACTAAGTCATCCCGGGTCACCTGATGGGGGATTGTTCTGCCCTACCCCGGGAAGATAATTCCACCTTCAGACACTTTGAAATAAATCATCTCACCCTTTCACCTTATGCCACTTACCAGGCAGCCACTGCATGTTGCAATCACAGCAAAAAGCCTTAATATTCAACATAAAAGTCATACACAATACTTCCCTGAACTGTTCCACACCATCCCTGATACCTCATGTCAGTCTTTCCATGCTCATAATAAGCCACACTTTGGCAAACCATGGGTTTAGGGGTAGAGGATGGAACATCGCCACCTAAAAACTATTATTAGTTTTTTCACTTGTAGTAGATGGATGATTATTTCTACCCTATGAGTATTTAAGAGATATAGCCTGTATATATGGATTTCCCTAGCAAATGTACCCCAGGGTCCTAGGCAATATGGATTTTAAGAATACTATCTACAATCCGTAGTACCTGCTCCCAGAATTGAGAATCCAAAAGGCAGTGCTACAATCTATGTACATAATCCCCCACATCTCAACATCCGCACCACTACTTTTCCGACTTACTACATATCAACTTTGTCTGACATAGCAGCAATTTGTGTGCAAATCAAGGTTTTTAGCTACCCAGGAACAAATTCTATTCCAAGTTTCACCCCCATACTTTTCCCAAATTTGTTTTCCAGTTTTCTTGAAGCATATGAATCCAAGTTTCTTTAGCTGCTAAAATCTTATAGATCTGAGAAAGAAGACCTCTCATAAAGGACACTTTTAATCTGTTTCTCAAATGGTGTCACCTTACAGATTTCCCATGTTTAATCAATTGTTCAGCCAGCCAGTGTCTCAGCTGTTTGTCTCTAAATCTGCTATTTTCAGTCTGAAATCCTTTTCACATTAAAAGCCATATTCTTGTGAATTCCGTTCGGTGGCATTCACAGGAGATGTCTGTGCGAAAGCCACTGAAGGGAGTTCAGTCGTATTCTGCAAAGCATTCTCTACAAGCGTGCGCAGGGGACGCTACTCACCTCTGCAAACACTGGCGCATGCACAGAATGCATCTGCAGGGGCGTGTATTAATCATGTCATGTCATGTCACCTGCGAATATATTCTGCTGACATTAACAGGCATTCGCAGATATTAGGAGAAGCCTACTACAAATGCTTTTTGCATTTGTAACAAGTTTCTCCGTACGCCTGTGAATCACACCGATCAGAATCTTGTGCGGTATATGAACCTCACAAATCTGGAACCTGCAGATTTGTGAAGTTCATAAACTGCACGAGAATACAGCCTTAATTGAAGGACTTAATAGTATCTCTCTGAAACATACTCTGGCCAGCCTACACCCATTGGAATACCATTGTCTAAATTTGCAGTCCCTCACAGTAGATATGAATTGGGGATTGTGACAGGTAAGAGTGAAAGGAGATGGAGTCGAGGAAAGTGCATACTTAATGATAGTTCTCGCTCAAACTTTAAAAAAAACAACTGAAGAGATCAAGTCCAAAGCTGGCAATGCAGTAATCCACCTCAAAAGTATAAACACCTGTACCTATTGTTTAGATGTCTTAATTTGTGACTAGTTCCATAGGGTTTAGAGATGGGAGGCATAATAATAAAACTTAACATCGGGTATGGCAGCCCCCATTTTCCTTTGAATTGTAGAGTAGGTTCTATCTATTCTTGGCCTCTTTTTTCCCACATAAAGGACATGATACATTTCTGAAAGTCCATATGGGCCCATCCCACATGGACACAACTAATATAGCAACCTTGGAAACACATTCATTTTCACTATCATCATCCTTTATAAATAGGACAATGTCACTTTAGTCCATTAAGAGATCAGCCTTAATTTAAATAGTGGGTGAACATTGGACATGTGTAGCTCCTTCACATGTGGATGTACTGTAGTTGAATACCTGGGTATTTCAGATGCCTCTCCACCACTTTAAAGGTTGTGTGCTTGGATGAATGCCAAATCAGCATTGGGAAGGACTATAATAGGTATCTGGGCCGGTAGAAATTCCTTCGGGTACAGTATGTAAGTGAGAGAATGACGCCATCTGCAAACAAGCATACTATACTGCAGGGGTGTCCAACGTGTGGCCCATGGGCCAATTTTGGCCCATCTGATGCCCACCTGCATGGAGAACAATTTTACATTATATTACAATTCCTGCTTCCTGTTTTATTGGAATTGGTATTTATCTGCTGCATACTAATGCTTTCATTCATTTGATCTGGGCATGTTCACCCTAGGTGCACAGTAGTAATTGGTTTGAATTATTTTTCTTTGGCGTCCGTGGTGTAATTTTGTAATGCGGCCCACATACTCATAGATTTAAAATTCTATGGCCCACTTTCAAAATACTTGGACGCCCCTGCTGTACTGTATACTCCTCTGAACAAACACCTTGGGTAGCAGGGCGATTTATAAAACTGGCTGCCAAAAGCTCAATTTCCAAAGCAAAAAGCAATAAAAAGCAATATATTTATTAAAGAAAGAAGCACAGACTATAATTCTGTCCTCTGTTATTGGCTTCTATTTAAGCGCCTGGCCCTTCTTGATTAAAATCACCCATTGTAAGGACTTTCTGTAATGCAGTATTTTTTCAGGTCTTTTCCACACCCAATTGCTTACAGTACATATATATAGCGATAGTCAAGAGATTAAGACCTCTGTATTCTGATTTGTAAAGTAGTGTGCCTGTGACCAAGTGATTGTTAGTGCACATTGCTGTTGTATACAACATGTAAAACAAGCATGTAAAACAAGCATTGGCAATGCCAATTGTTTTCTGAATATAGTGATATGGGTGGGTGGGGGTTGTAGACACAAGGTATGGGTGGGTGGATAGGGGTGTAGAGAGGAGGTTTGGGTGGGTGGGGTGTAGTGATAAGGTATGGGAGAGACTGGGTGTAGAGGTGAGGTTGGGTGGGTAGAGGTGTAGAGGTGAGGTTGGATGGGTGGGTGGGATTGTAGAGGCAAGATATGGGTGAGTGGTTGGCATGTAGAGCAGCCTTTCTCTCCTAGCGAATCCTGCTATGATGAACCAGTGTTGCTGGGTATTTCCTTTATCAGCCAGCAACCTCCCTACTAGTGCTTATGGGACAGCCCCCGGACTGGCAGCTGACCCAGCCTACAGGTCATGGGAGAAGGCGGGTTCTACCAAACCAGAAGATGAGCTCATATAGCGAGCACACACAGGAAATGCAGTGGCTGCACCCCACTCACCAAAATGAATAGCACCCTCTAATGATCCCCATAAGTGGGGGCTATACATGCTTGTGACACACAAACCCCATTAACCCTCATCCACCCAGGAGTCAAGATCCTCACCTTGGGTAGTGTGCGGCCCTTCTGTCAGTGCATCTGTTTACCTGACTTTGTTTTGTCTGTCTTCACCATCTTGCTTAATGTCTGTCTTGGGGGCATGGATGGAAGTGGGGGGAATGCATTGCTGTGTCTCACTCCAGTGAGCAGGGATTTGTCTAGTGCCCACCGCCATGTTGTAGAAAGTACTACAATAACAAGGCTGATCCCACGTGCATGCATGTGAGGCCTATCAATGGTAAATCCCTGAGTGGAATCACTTAGCACTGCCTTTTTTGTAATTATTTTCTGCCACTAAGTGGGTCAAAAAATGGAGCAAGTGGGGCATTTGGTGGTGGCTATGCCCCACCAAATGTGTCATAAAACTAAAATTGGCAGGAAACATACAGTAGCTTGGGAAGGATTATCTATACCTACTAAGACAAGTAAATGTATTCATGCACTTGTAGAAAGCTTACTTAAGATGTTTCAAGAAAAATGGCCTGTAAATGATGCTCAAGAAGCTACCCATGAAAAGTTCTCTTATCTCCCTTTAACACATAGAATCAAGCATGGCTTGGGGAGGGTTGTCTATGTGAGTAAATTGTATTCATTCTGTGTTTCATATGGCCCTTCTGCCATTTCTCTTGAAGTAAGCTGACTAAAAGTATCTGCACTAAAGAGGGCTAATAGGATGCCCTAGATACCAAGCTAAGTCCTGGTCTCTTCCTTAATGCAAAGCAATACACACTGGAACTTACCATCGTTGACCTGTCACCCAGTGAAAACAGCTATCTAGTGATTACTTATTCAGAAGTAGTGCACTCACTTAGAAAATTAGCAATGGGTAAGGCTGCCGGATTGGACTTTATCCCACCGGAGCTGTTTATGGATAATAAGGATACCTGGGTCCCCTTTCTTGTAAGTTATTTTAATATTCCTTTAAAAAGTAGCAAATTCCCAGACCTATGGAAAAGGTCTAGCATTATACCAATTTTTAAAAAAGGGGATAGGAAACAGGCGGCAAACTACAGGCCTATATCATTAATCTGTATTGTGTGCAAAATTCTGTCTGTAATTTTAGCAGAGCATTTTAACAGGTGGACAGAGTTTGGTTTTACCAGGGGGAGGGGTACAGTCTATGCTATTATGATTCTTTCGGTTATTATGGAGTACTGTGCCCTGATGGGTCAGAGTCTGTATTTAGCTTTTATGGACCTCAGGACGGCCTTCGATTCAGTAAGCCGAATTACGACTCTCCGTTTTTTCTGAGCAAAAAATGGAGGTTCTCTGCCGGAAGGCAAACGGGAGCTGGGCGGAGCCTAAAAAACTCAGATTACGACTCTGCGGCTGGAAAAAACGGGTGCCTCGGCAGAAAAAAACGTGAGGCTCATCAAACTTTGACAAAAACGGACTGACCTGCAGATGAACCCTGAGTCTCCCGTTTTTTCG
>JAXIUS010000092.1:0-11155 GCA_035593325.1 Pseudotriton montanus
CAGCTTCACGCAGATAAGAATGCCTGATTCAGGGCCTTGGCCACACGCCAGGGACAAGCTGCCAGTAAACATTCAGTGGAGCCACAAGGCCCAGGGTAAAAAGTGCGAGATAACTTAGTGGGACAGAGAAGCCCCAAACTTGCAAGAGCTGTAGAGCATATACATAGGACCCAGAGTTCGAAAGAAGAAGGTGCGCATGCACGCACACACCTCACTAGGGTAGCTAGAACAAACAACACGAAAAAATTTAGTTTGTCCTAGAGACACCAAACCTTCCAGTTATTTGAGGGATACTCTAAGGAGGGTGCACACCAATTATAAAGTAAGGAGAAGGGTCTTAACAGTGAAACAAAGACACATTAAAGGCAGTCGCGCACTTCACTACAGTATAGTCTGACAGAGAGTAAGAAGAGGCAGAACCAGGATCTGCCGGGAGGAACGCCCATTGCGAACAGCCTTGAGTGGAAGTTTAAAAGCTGATAAAGAATAGAGGGCAGTAAAATGGAAATGTGGGAGAGGGAAAGCCGACGGTGCCTCCGACCATGGTTGATTGAGCAGATTGACAGCGGCCTGTACCCAGGTCTGACATGGGAAGACGACACCAAATGTATGTTCCGCGTACCGTGGAAGCACGTTGGGAGACTTAGCTATAACCTGGAAGTGGATGCCTCCATATTCAGGGCCTGGGCAGTGTTTAGAGGCAAAATTAAAGGGAGGGGGAACGCTAAACCGACCACATGGAAGAGACGACTGCGCAGTGCTTTGTACCAAAGCCCTGACTTTGAGGAAGTTGATGAGCGCTCACGGTTGAGCATCACAGCACCCTACAAAGTATACAGGATTGTGTCAGCTGAAGAGCAAGACTACCAGAATGCCCAGAGGTGTAGGAATAGAAGCAGGGGAAGGCTGAGGAAGGGCACCGAGAACTGCCAAACCCAGCCTGTGAATGGAGGGTGGCCACCACAGCCAAGCGCTGAGCTGGCACCTTTTGACATGTATTCACGGTATGATGTTTTTCATCCAGGCTTCGCGCTGATGACCATCAGTTTTTATTATGGTGGACAGCTAGTGGGCTACATAGTAACCTCACACCCCAATGGCTGCTGGATTTCAGTAGGATACCCGTGGGAGAGCAGCAATAGGTCCTATGCCTCAAAAGGCGTAGAAACCGTCCGTTTTCCACCTGAAGATATTATTGAGAATGAGCGGCAGAAGCAGGCAACCCGAGAGCTCTTTGGACATTTGGAGAAGGGTGTCCTGTTGTACTGCAACTGCCAGGGCATCTTCATCAAGCGATTATGCCGGGGCAGGGTGTTCTGGGACGGGAATTGTAACCCTGACACAGAACGACCCACCAAGTTAGGTAGGGACAATGTGGTGAAAATATTCGACACCTATCAGTGCTGCCAAGAACTTCAGAACTATTACCGTTGTCAGGGTCAATTCCCAAAGAGCAGAGTTACCCTATGCGTGGGAGAAAAGTTCCCAGACTCGACACCCATGCAACTCAAATTAGTAATTTTACAGGTTGAGCAGGTAGCATTGAAAAGGCTCATACAGGCAATGGAGGAGAGCTGCAGCAGTATAGCCATCCACACCCCTCAGGAAGCCCAAAGCGAGCAAACAACTCCCAGTGTGCAAGATACTTGTGGGACACACCAAAGACCCTCCTGTAAAGAAAACCAACAGATAACTGGCTGAGCCTATCTCTCTGTCCAGTTGTGATAGCTTCATGTATCCCAAAAGAGGATCAGGCCTGAGTGTATAACAGATGCAGGGTTCGTGCTTCAGGTGTAAGGGCCACATAGAGGAAAAATGTAGTTCTCTGGAAGATGGCAGAAAAGCAAGGTTTTACATATTTTGCAAGGTGCACAATCCTTCGCACCGTTCCACACAGGTAGGAGCCGAAATATGGGATGAAAGTAGGGGGGGCCGAGCATAAAACACCACGCAAACTAACATTCCGGTTTTAGAGCACTAGAGGTATCAGCGTAGGTTTTGCACATGCCAATTGAAGGAGAGAATAGATACAGTGAAGCATACTGACTGAACGCACACATCACGTTGTGCACAAAACAAGGAAAGAAACACCAAGAAGACAAGAGTGAGTTACTAGAGTACGCATGACAGGGAAGAGTGTCATAAATATTTGGATAGGTTAAGTTCCAAGTTGCTCTGGAGGAAAACCTTTGCAGTACCACTCTAGTATACTAACAACTATGTCTCATGTGTGTGTTGGCTGCGCTTAATTGTGCTGGGGAGCGCGGCGTGCAGCAGCGGCTTATGTTTTATGTGCCCATATGTTATGTGTATTGTGGATAAGTGCAGTACGAGAGTGCTGTGCTGAGGCAGACCAACCAGAGCAGTTTGAAACAAGTAAAAATGATTGGCAGATCTTGTGTATCTTTGGAATAATAAATGATTGCTCCATCAGGGAGGCAACATGGAGAAATGCTTTACATATTGTGACGTAAATAAATAGGATGCAAAAGGGTCTGAAGTTACCAGGCAGATGTCATGCCTGGATGTCTTTTTGTGCAGTATATTGAAGGATGCAGCATGAAAGTGTCCTGTCCTCAGCGGGAATGGAGTAGTCTCCCGCTAGGAAAGGAGATGGACAAATAATAAGTGCTCCTTGATATTGTGCAATATGATGAAGACAAAGGATAAAAATGACATGCATGTGGAGTAGGGACCATGCAAAGAAAAAAAAAAAAGGGGACGATGAGAAAAGCAATCTATAGTAGTCCCATGGTGAAGCTATAGAGGTTACAGAGCCAGTCACATGGCTCATCCAGGTGAAAATATGCCTATAAACATATAAGGCAAGGAATTTGTAGTCCACACGTTGGAGAGGAGAGTGATGTGACACCTGAAGATGTAACTTATATATGGCGTATTGATTGTGCATTTTACTTGTGTATTATTGACCCCTAGGGGGCAAGGTGAAAACATTTGTGTGAAATATCAAAATCATGTAATGTTTTAGGTCAGATGGAAACAGTTGTATCAACATTTGTGGTGTGGTACAATGGTTTAACAGGGTATGGACATGTTAATATACAGTATGAGGTAAAAACAGCAGAAAATCAATAGATGGATTGGAAAAACAGAAATGACTGTGCAGAGAGCAGCAGGAGAAATAGTCCTAACAAGGGGAGGGGGCCCAGGGCAGCCTCTCCACATATTTGAGAAATATACTAATGGCATGAGGAGATAATAAACAGTGGGCGCACACTTTCATTATGCAGCCAGACAATAAAGGGTTTTGAGGTTTACGCTTAGATAAATAAAAACGTAATATACATAGGGAAGAAGAGATTTTAATATACCTTGACAAAATTGGGAGTAAATAGAATTACAGGGGTGTCTCAGCAAGAGACGCAGTAAAATAAGAATGATGAGAGACTAATATATGAAAAGTACCCAGGAGAGAAAAAGAAAATACGAGCCTAAAGAAATAAAGAACAGGGACAAGCTGAGGCTTAATTGCAAAGGCAAAAACTATAAACATGCAGGGATTTTTGCATGGTTTGTTGAAAAATGTGGCATGATTACAACAGTAAAGGGACATACTACTATGAGTGTTTGGGGAAGTGTGTCTGGTACCGCCTGAATGGTGAATGATGAAATGGGGTTGGTTAGACAGGAATGTTTCGATATGTGAATGTGGAGGTAGGATAGGGCCTGGTTTGATTTCATATGGGATGAAGAACAACAAGACATTAGTATAAGGCCTATCCCAGAGTGCCACAGCACTGGGAGGATAGATTGTTTGCAGTGCAACCAGAGGATAGCACGGTAGGATAGAGTATGGTCGAGGCAAGGATAGAATGGGTACAGCACAGTATTTCCCGTGTTGGGACTGATAGTGAGTCTAATCTCATACCAAGGCAAAATTCAACATATAGGCTGAAATGACACTGTAGCAGGGCTTTGTGTTTTACAAAGGACTAACTAGTTGCAAATTAGAGAAGCTTAAAAACAGACGTCTGACCCAGGGAGTCCAGAAGACAAAATGAAAAATATGTTGAAAGAGGAGTGAGCACTCCCATGTTACTTCAGCAGGACAAGGGCAATGTGTACAAGATCACTGAATAGCTGAAGGGCATACTAAGAGGGTAAGGGGACTGGCCTGATCAGGGTCAAAAGCACAGTACAAGCCTACCGGCTCATGCATGTACTCTGGATATGTTACACCATAGCGGAGTTAGTAACAGCTACCAGCTGATATTTCCTGAAATGACAACTAAAAGAATAAGTGTCAGAAAATGCTATGCAGGCCCGCCCCATATTGTGAGCTCGTAGCAAAGGCCAACAAAACACAAAGGTTATGGCCACACAAACCCATGGCCCAGAGGAGACACATGTTGAGCAATGGGAGATGAAGAGAAATGAGTAATTTGAGGGTTGAGGAAAAGAGAGAGAAAAAGTCAGCAGGAAGGAAGAATGTGAGCAAGTAAGAGGGGAAAAAATAAACACCATGGAACGGCTACTCTGTCACGTATTATTAATCCGTGTAGCTCGTGGAGCTTACATAATGTGAATATCTTGGAGGCACAGAGCACAGGCAATATGGCTGCTGTTTGACAAATGTGAGGTTTACCGAAAGAAGCGTAAGTAGGGCGCCCTATCCTTGGGGTTCGCCTGGTAAGCTGCAGGTTGGGTTAAGTTGTCTTTAGGGGTGTTACCTGTCTCCCAATGTTTACAGTGGGACATTTGTGAAACTATTGTCGGATTGACCTGTCTTTGCGGTGGCAAAACCAAGGGTTTGTACTACATATGTATGGATAATTGGTGATTATTCTTTCCTGGTGCGTAGTCTCGGTAAACTGGCAATGCTCGGTTGTCAGCCTCATCATGGCGAGTTCAGGGATGTGTTACAAGGGATGAGTACACCACGGTTGGGTACCCCACCTTTCTGGGCGTGGCTGCAAAATTACTTTGTCTAAATGGCGTGGCAAGTGGAATATAGGAAGAATTTGGAATTATAAGGCATTGTGCGTTGACAGACAATGGATATGGGATCCTGATAAAAGGTTATATTCAGTCATAATTGGTACTCTACATAGTGTGCATTTTAAAAGAAAGAATACTCTAGACCCTAGTAGAGGAACGCATGTAAGGGTCATGAGGCAGGACTCAGTAGGTTGAGGAATATTTAACCCCTTGAGTGCTACATGGGATTGCATTGGCCTAGGGCAAATGCAGTGTAAATTGATCTCATAAGTTGCCTAAATTTGACGGCTAGAGCCGTCACTCAGCATTAAAAAGGTTAAGTGTTTTGACCCCTATGAAGGAAAATTTGGGAAACAAAGAGCCAAGACAAGAGGCAGACATACATAAACCAGAAACTGCGGTAAATGTACAGTTTAGCATGGTAAATAACGTTGTGTCAGTGAACCAGGAGCTGTCTGAAGTAGGAAGACGAAAGAGGGGTAGGTGGTGAAATATATTTTGTGCATTTTTGGTTATAAACGTAGACATCGTATCCTTGTATTGACTAGGAAAAGGGGGGAGCAAGAACGCTCACCGTCAGGGTATACAGATAGGAGCCAGACCAACAGAGGGGCTCAACAAGGAAGGCCGAAGTTAGGTCATGTTTGCATAGGTTGCACTTTTGACATGTTCCCAGAAATATCACACACAGTAGCGCTGGGGGCTGGGTTGATTATACTCAAGAGCCCAGACGCTTGCCATTCTCATGAGGGAAGTCCCAAGAGATCCCCTTTCTGCGTCGGCACTGAGATACCTAAGAAAGGGTGAGGGCCACTGAGGCCTGGCCCGGAGGACAAAGATCAATTGATGAGGCAGGTGTAACTAAGGCATAGAAATAAGACGGGCCACGGACCCCAAAAGCGCAGAATGGATAAAACAATTGCAGGGCTAAGACTTAGTACTGGACCTGCAAGGCCAGACATAGGCACTGTGTACAGCAGCAAAGGGCACGCTGAGGTGTGTGACCTCCATCACCGAGGCACAGGGTAGTAAACGTGTGTGAGAATGCCAAGAACGAAGTGTGGCTGGAGAGTGTATCAAGGAAAAAGGTAAACAAGGGGGGTATACATTGGTGGTATACATTGCGAATGGATAGTATGTTTCCCTTTTTCCTTTCTCCTCAGACAGATGGTATAGCTTGAGGAATGGTGAGTGTTTTTCAATATTTTTTCAGTATTTTTTAGTTATATTATTGGACATAAAACAGGTATGGACCTAAGGGGCTACATGAGACCTAGAGACCTGTAGTATATTATATGCCACATATAAAGGGTAGAAGAGCAGTGACATAAATAAAAGAGTAATCTAGCAATTAAATGATAACGCAGGATAATTGAAGTGAAGGGTGACCATAAGGAAAGATAAAAGTGTTTAGGAACCAAGAAACAATACAGAAATCCAATACCAAGCTAAGAAATTGATATGGTAAAATGGCAGGTCTTAATGACTGTGGAAAAACTATTTAACTATGTTGCGTATGTGAATGGCCCATGCCAGTGTGTCAACAAATAAATGAATAAATGTGGGTGGGATAACTCTGCACTAACCGTTTTTGCAGACTAACAATCTCCACACAGGAAAGTAAATAAAGACAGGTGCACCTGCAGGTTGGATCCGGATCAGCGCTGCAACAGTTTCCACCAAGAGATCTCGAAGACAATTCTGGCCACAACTCAAACAATCGAAAAAGACATTATGGATCTATACCACGGACGAGAGGAAGAATACGAATCCGTCGCAACAGATCGCCACAGTGCCGAAGAGGGGAGAGAGCCAAGCCCAAACAGAGAGTTAAGTTCACCAATGATGCTTGTTATGCCACAAGAGCTTCTCTCCACTCATGCCAATCAGAAACTCGCTCAAAGAGCACTGAACTCGGGGACCCAGGGAGGGACCCGGGAGGAGGAGGGACAACCTCAAAGATGTAAAAACCGTGGGTTAGAGGTTCTGGCTATGTTGATAGGAGGGTGTATTATATGTGTTGTTACTGTATATTTAGTTGTTTTTCTGAATAACAAGACCACACCGAAACAAAATGCTACCTCGCACTGCATCAAGTGCATCGAGTCCTATAGGGCTCGAGTGAATACAAACACCATAGGGCCACCCCAGGAGGTGACCATAACTGCTAATGAAGTAAAAAGAAAAGTGAAAAGAGATGTTAAACATAGTGTCCACCCGCTGTTAACACATCAAAAGGCAGAAGGAAAAATGTGGTATGATGGCCTTACATCAGATGTATGTGGTGAGAGAGGATGTAATGGGACTAATTATGTTTGTTTAGGCATCTCGCAAGAATTAATAGCTAGGGAAGTGGAAGCAGAGGAAGCCCAATGTATGGCACATCTAGCACTTTGTCACATACGAGGAAAGGTGCAGCTCACAGATTTTAATGCCATACAGTTCCAAACAGTAAATATTACTGCGGTTAAAAAACATGGGCACACACTGGTTGTGCTAACAGATAAAGAAGAGATTGAGCAAGTCCTAGGAGAAGCAGAAAGACAATCCCTTAGGGTAGGGAAAGCACAAGCAACCTTTGAGCATTGGTTAGGATTTGTACGAAGCGAGGGAAAGCTGACATTTCACCAACCATCTGATATATTTTGTGAGGATAGACAGCATAAGGAACAGTGCAAAGTACAACCTTTTCTAGTCTTACAAGGGTCCATCTTTGTTAAGGGTAAATGGAATAGTCCTACTCCTCTGACATGTTTAGCTGAGGGAATGATTAACTTTACACGAAAACAGGTGGAGAAAGTAATAATGTCTTGCTCTAGTGTTTGGAAAACACAGGCAAAGAAATATACCTGGCTTGGTGATAACTTTAGGCCTGTTAAGATCAGAGAACTACCTGTTGTCTCTTTGTGTTTCAGGAATGCAGGAAGTCATTTGAAAATAAATGAGTCTAAACATTGCTTGAAAACCGTCACCTTACCAGACACATATGCTGGGATGGCGGCCATGACCAATCTTCGATGGCTTTGCCGAGATCAGGCATACCTTCAGCTTCCTCCTAAATGGAGCGGACTGTGCACTTTGGTAACCCTCCAAACCGCAATCAGCGTTGTCCCGAAGACGGCCTTACATGAACAATTCCCACGGCTAAAGTCAAGTAGCCAAGCTGTGCCCAGACAAGATGATCCAGCAGACACTCGCTTGGCCTGTGAAGAAGACCTATCGCTCAGTGATGCTACTGAAGAAGGGAGCATCTTCGCTGCTACTGAACTGTTCTTCAAGCATTTTGAGAGATCTGACTACAATGCAGCCGCAAGCCCTGCATGGCTGCAGACCCGTGACTATGAACTCTTGAGGCTCAGTAAAGTTACAGAAGAAAGCCTCAATGCCCTTACAGAAGAAGAGAGGGCTTTACATCTCATAATGTTACAAGGAAGTTACGAGAAGGAGATCCAACAGGCCCAGACTGATGGCCTGTGTGCAAAATTCAAGGAAACCTGCTGCACCGTAGTGCCGGCTGGTGGGACAACCAATTGGTCTATGAACAAAATTCTGGAAGAAATTAAGGAATTGACATTGCTCATAGAGACAGCAAAAGGGGTCACAAGAGGGAACTGTACCCTGGCCCAACCCCAAAGGAACTCAGCATTTCTTGCATTTATTGGCCCAAGCGTTGCATTGACATTGTGGTGTTGCATTTGCCACAAGAGATTGCGTAATACCATAAAGGTACTGTCTAAAAAGGTGACAATGGTTTTCACAGATAGGGAGGTTAGGGGAAACTCTGCTAACATGAACTACGTTCCCATGAGGATACATATTGGACTTCCAGCAATTCCAAATCCGTGGGTGGGGGGAAATGCGTCCACAGTGGGTGGGGCCCAACAAACTGCTTCGTTGAGCACTGATGTAGACACTGTGTACAAGGTCCCGATCCCAAGATCCACTGAGAGTGACTATGAAGTAATGAGGGTGGAGACCGTGGTGGAGGAAGAGGTAGACTCAGCCATAGTATAAAAGAGGACTAGGACATTTAGTGGTTCGGTGAGTGTAGTGCATCATCTAGGTAGGGTACATACACCTAGAGGTATAGTGAGGAAGGGTTAGGTCAGAAACTATACATCCATCACTATAGTGCATCCTCTACTGCCAAGCATCTATAATGTTTTATAGGCTGTGTGCTATCGTGCCACAATAATCCCGGTGGACAGCTGAGGGGGTTGTGTGATACTGGTTCAGGCAATATTTCCCATCCTCGACCATGAACCTGTCTTTCCCAACTGTGAAAAGCAAGTTGGGCTAGAGGCGTTGAATAAAGATCACATGTCTTTACCCCACTGTGGGAAGGAACATGAAAAAATCACACTCCCCCAGTACTTTTTGGAGGCTCAAATGAGACACTCTATGATCATGAACTGTCCACGCTGTAGCATGTTCCGCTTTTCTTTATGCTTTTACCTATTCTGCCTTCATATGCCAAGTGGTCACTATGTAGAGGAGAAACCATTGTGGACACACTCTGTGACGGTGAAATTGCATTTTTTGAGTTAGATGGTTATTGTGTAATAACCAAAGGGGGGATATGTAATGGGAAAAAATGCTCCCTAATCCCCTGTAGCTATGCTTTGTATAATTAAAATGCGTATCAATAATCTGCACACACTTGTATACATTGATAAAGAATAACAGCTCAGCAGGTATGCTGTGGTTCTATGCTCTTTGAGTGAAAAAGACAAATAAAGGCCGTTAGCGCCGATAGGAGCATGTAACCTAGGCATTTAGCTGAAGCTAGCAGACACATGTTTACCTGATCCCTCAAAAGTACATTAGCAAAATGCTATTGCATCTGTAATAGAGCATAATTAATTGCAAACCCCGTTTCTACTGTTTGTTGTAGTCATATGAGAAGCACTATTACGGGACGCCATGTTGGTTTAGCATTATGTTCGCAATTTGAACTCAGGAAAGGCTTATTTGCTGAACATGCAATGTTCCGGCCTGAGCGCGTGCTCATGGCCGGTCACAAGGTAGCGTGATGAATGTGTCACCCCAAGTTCCTGATTTTGTAGCCTTTCACTGTAAATGTTCCATGCATCTCAGCACGTAGTCAGCTAGCCACTTTAGCTGACTTGCTAATTATCGTCCGCCATATATGGACCTATAAGTGTTTAAAAGTGTTTGATTTGTTCATGCTTTGTGACGCATCAATGCATCCTGTCATTAATGTACTATATAAACCGCTCTCTGCGAGAGGTACTTTGAAGTTTTGACAGATGCTGGCAGAGCCCACGTCAAAGCTTTCCATTGCAATGAGATGAGAATAAATCCTTCCTAGATCATTGAATACTTGTCTTTTTATTCTCTAGAGGGCGATTGCATATTGAGGCCTATTGCCAGTAGGACCCCCGCGGTCAAAAGGTGCCTCTCCTGTTTCCCATTTGGGATACATTGTGGCGACCATCGAATGAGGGACTGAAGGTGTCAACAAGCTTGAACGCACGCCCAGTGATCGGCGACCAGAGCCCCAGCCATCTCCCTGCCGGCACCTGGACAGCTAAAGTGTTCACACTGATAAGGTAAGCGGACACCTAGTTTGATAAATAAGCATCCACCTGCTCAGTGTGCAGACGGGGAGTGTGGTGGCAGGGAAGAGGTCAAGGTGAAGTGGAGCGTGGCGAAAAGGCTGTGACGCCGCTCATCCCGAATCCTGAGAGAGAGAGAGGAGGTACCTTTTTAAAATTAATAACGATTAATGAGGGGTGACACGACGAAGTATTCAATGAGGCCAGAAGGTATTTTTCGCATGCATGTGTTGTGAATGAATGCAAGCCAATGGTGTGTTACAATTGGTACGAATGAATCTGGCAGAAGTAGTTTTTTTTCCTACATGAGTGGCTCACTCCGCCGAGAGAGTGACTTTTCTCCCTAAGGGAGAGCGGAGGGCGTGTATTGTAAATTGTAAACACTGTGGAAGATTATGTGATTAAGGGGACGCTAATAATAGCGTCACGCCAGCTTAGGAGGATGCTCCAAGGGGCAAAATATTTGTGTTGGTAAACCGCTAGCGAGAGGCGAAGAAGATAAAGTATTTGTGATATGGGAACCGCTAGAAAAGTGAAGAGCCCGAAGTATTTGTGATATCCGCTAGTGACAGAGCGAAGAGGCCTAGTATTATTATTGTGAGTGTACACAGAAAAAT
>JAXIUS010000093.1:0-11137 GCA_035593325.1 Pseudotriton montanus
GATGGGGAGAGACAAGAGGGGTTAGAGGGCAGGGAGAGAGACAAAGGAGGGGTGGGATGGTGGGGGAGACTGACAAAAGAGGGGTGGGAGGAGATGAAAGAGGGGTGGGAGGGTGGGAGAGAGAGATGAATGGGTGGAGAGAGACGAAAGAGGGGTGCAAGGGTGCAGGAGAGGGATGGGAGGATGGGGATAGAGAAGGGTTGAGAAGGGTTGAGATGGTGGGAGGAGAGAGACAAAAGATGGGTGGGAATGTAGGGGGAGAGAGATTAAAAGGGGTGGAAGGGTTATGAAAGAGGGAGAAAAGAGTGTGAGGGTAGAGAGAGAGAAGAAAGAGTTATGGGAGAGTGATGAAAGAGGGGTGGAAGGGTGGGGAGAAAGATGACAGAGGGCTGGGTGAAAGAGATGAAAGATGGGTGGGAGGGTGTAGAGAGACAAAATAAGGATGGGAGGGTGGTGGAGAGACACAAAAGAGGAGTGGGAGGATGGGGGAGAGAGACAAAAGAGGGGTCGGAGGATGGTGGGAGTGATGCAAAAGAGGGGTGGGAGGGTAGAGAGAGAGTCAAAAGAGGGGTGGGAGGGTTGAAGTGTGAGACAAAAGAGGGGTGGGAGGGTGGATGAGAGAGATGAAAGAGGTGTGGGAGGGTGGGGGAGAGAGATGAAAGAGGGGTGGGAGGGTGGGGGAGAGAGACAAAAGAGGGGTGGAAGGGTGGGGGAGAGACAAAAGTGGGGTGCATGGGTGGGGGAGAGACAAAAGAGGTGGAATGGTGGGAGAGAGACAGAGATGAAAGAGGAGCGGGAGGGTGGGGGAGAGATACAAAAGAGGGGTGGGATGGTGAGGGAGACAGATGCAGGAGGGGTGGGAGGGTGGGAGAGAGAGACGAAAGATAAGTGGTAGGGTTGGGGAGAGAGTAACGAAAGAGGAGTGGGAGGGTGTGGGAGAGAGTAACAAGAGGGGTGGGAGGGTGGGGGAGAGAGACAGAGATGAAAGAGGGGAGGGAGCGTGGGGGAGAGATACAAAAGAGGGGTGGGAGGGTACAGGAGAAAGATGCAGGTAGGGTGGGGAGAGAGATGAAAGAGAAGTGGAAGGGTTGGGGAGAGATTAACGAAAGAGGGTGTGGGAGAGAGATGAAAGAGGGATGGGAGGGTGGGTGAGGGAGACAAAAGAGGGTGGGGAGAGAGATGAAAGAGGGGTGGGAGGGTGTGGGAGAGAGTAACAAAAGAGGGGTGGGAGGGTGTGGGAGAGAGATGAAAGAGGGATGGGAGAGTGGGGAGAGAGACAAAAGAGGGAGGGGGAGGGGTGTGATGATGCTGTGATGGAACACTAGATGATGAGTGAGGTGGTGGCTCAGAAGGGTAGGTCTGCTGAATGATATCTCAGTAAAACATTTTTCCTATACCGACATCATAGACAGAAGTTTGACTTTGGGCTAACTTTGAGATCAGTTCGACTACCATTGCCAGCACTACACAATATTTAAGGAAAAGGGCCAGTAAAGGCCTTATCATGAGTACGGGCAAGTTAGGATTGAGTCTCTTTCACTAACCGCACTGTAGCAGTGCCACCCGCCCACGTCACTTTTAGATGTAAAGATCACTGAAGCCAGGCTTCGGCACCAGCAGCCTTAAATTGTGGAATTGGTTGTTTCAGCTCCATTAGCCCTTCGTGCGCCAGGATAAAGTACTTGTAGCCTGCATTGTCTATGTCGTTATTAATACATGTTTCGTTGAGAACATGTTCTCTGACAGCATAAGTATTAAAGTTAATAATGATCGGACGGGGTGTTTCACCGCTTCGGATCGCTCTGTCTGGGAGTGTGGTGGGCACGCTGAATGTCCTTACCAACTTCAACTGCCATTTTGAGATTTAACAGTGAATTCTTTGAGAAGCTTTGCAGTGAAGAATTTAAGTTCAGTGGCGCCTCCTTCAGCCAATTCAGGGATGCTCATAACTAACATTGTTAATGCAGCAGCGAGTCTCCATATGTGCAAGCTGCAGCTCCATCGTGTACACGAGGCCCCCAGCTCGGTTTGAGCAGTCTCACAGTTTGATAGTCTCTGGTCAGCCATCTGCATAATCTGGGTGACTGTCTCTAAAGCAAAACATACCTGGCTAGTTATTTCCTTTACTTCTTTCAGTTTTGAGACGATGGGAGTCAGTTTCTCATCTAACTTAGAGTCCCAAGCCTTCACTAGCTTACTTTGTATACCACTAATAGCGGCGACTACCGGATCATATGAAGTCTTGCAACCACCAGCAACCCTGTCAAATCTGTACTTGTCACCACTCGTGTCCGGCTGTGCCTCCTCCTGATCGTTCACATTCCCTTGATCATCCACTTCCTCACGCCATACATGATGACTTGCGATCACTTCACTCACCGTTGATTTGTCTCTACCCACGATGGTATCAGCACTGGAGTTAGCATTAACTTTATTTATGCTTACTGCCACTAATCCTGAGTACTCGTCTGCCCCTTTTCCACATTGGCGTTCGAGCTGATGGGTCTAGTACAGGCACCTCAATTGGGCTGCTCTCCGGGCGGCTGGAGCTGAATACGCAGGTTGCAAGGCTGTTTGGGCTGTTTGGGCTGCTGGGGCTAGCTCCAACCCCGGCCGAGCGTCTGACTTGCAATTGGTCAGTAATGCGGATGGAGCACCCTGCAGCTTGGTTCCGGAAGTGACGAGCGCTGCATTCGTGATCTGGCAGTTAACTGGGCTCACCACCAACCGTAGCTCCTTGATATCAGACGGTGCATTCGAACCTGTCGCCACAGTGCCGCTCGCCCCACCCCCCCGGCCGACAGAGCGAAGAACCGGTATGAGAAAACCAGCTGATCGCCTCACGTTGTTGGCAGCAATTGCACTCCACCACTCCGGCAGACTCCCACCCGTGGAATTAGCAGTACGGAAGGTGAGTGCAAAGTCGTGGCCTCAATCACCTAATGAGTCAGCTGATGCTGTGTTGAGTCAGTGGGTTTGGTGCAACGTCGGACTCGGATCCAAATTAAATGCAGGCAGGCGGTGCGAAAAAAATCGGACCACAAAAAGGAATGATGAGAGGTGGGCGGAAAAAAACGACCATCAAGCCCCCCAAAAATACGGCCCACCTCCCCAAATATCCAAAACATTTCGGCATTTGAACTGCCCCTATCAGGCGCGCAACTAGACTTCTAGTTTTGGGGGGGGGGGAGCTAATGTTAATTCGTGGGGGCGGGGTTCATGTCAGCTTTCTTGGATCCCCTTTAAAAATTTGCATATTACCAATAGGATGCCAACTTTGGAATTTGTCATAAAACATATAACCTAATATGCGTTAGCACATTGTTTAAACACGCCAAAGTCATTTTCTATGCCTGCTTTCATTATTATCCCGTTTTAATATTCAAGAAAGCCACCATAATAAATTTGTACACAGGATCTCGCACACATAAATACCAATCCGACTCAATTTATACTACAACCGAGAGCGGGACGGTAAAGAATATGCAGCAGTCCGGAGCAGGCAGGATACCGGTGATCCGTTGATAATATTTAAGCTGGGATCAGCTGAAGTCAGAGTGGAACCAGGTAGGGCAGTTGTGCAGATCACAGCGCAAGTGGTATTGGTAGTGCTGGAATTAGCACAGATATAAGCATTGATGCATACGGCCCCATTTGTGTCGATAAGAGCAGGTGCGATCACTCCGCTTTCTTCATTTCCTCTTGTCTCCCTCCTTCACTGTCTCAGCAAACGGTCTTGTGCCAGCGAAGAGCAGACTTTCTCATAGGTTTCGTTGGATGCAGCTTGCTTGCATTTCCCCCATACCTATATGCAGAAATTACCCATTTTCAGCTCTGCTGGAATTGCTTTGCTGAGCCTAAATGAGTCCCAAACAGGTCGACTCCGGGAAGTGGGACACCCTCGCCTGACACCTGTTAGAGTAAATTGGAACACTATAAAAGTTTAGCTCAGAGAAAATGCTGAGATGTACAATCCCCTAAAATAGTGCAAAATTAGTGGGGGTGCAGGTAATTGATGCCACTCACTAACTAATATCATGCAGCAGTGGTGCAACTGCATTGGGCTCCCGAGGATTCAGCTCCGTCGCCCCCCTCCCCCAAAATCCTGGCAGGGGGCTTAATCCTGGGCTATATCAGCCCAGGCTGAGGTTCTGCAGGCAGGCGTGGGGACGGCGACAGTCTCGCCTAAGCTGTTCTTACGAGATCAAGGCGGCGGCTGTGAGGCACCTACATAATGATCGGCAAAGCGATGGCTTGATAATCGCCATCTGTAAATAAATTGCACTACTGCTGGGAGATGCAGGCATGGCGCCACTCTGTCTCGTCTCTGGCCTGCTGTGCCATTAACACCCCATCGCTTGCTGCCACACCTTGTCAAGCCCGCTCTAGACCGCAGGCTTCCTTTGAAGTGCTGCATCTGGCTCTCGACCTCTCGCGCTCGGCTGTAACGCAAAACTAGTCGGATTCGGTATTTATTTATGCCAATACACTGGTTCACTTTTGCTATGGTGACTATCTTGAAAATTAAAACTGACAATTTTGAAAGCGCCATATTAAAAACGACATTGGCATAAATGCGCTAAAAAGCATATTAGGCTTAACATTTTATGACACATTTCCGTAATGGTATGCTGTTGGTATTATGCAAATTTGTAAAGGGTTGGGCTGATGGCTCCGCCCCATGACATTTACCCTGCCCCCACGAATTGACATTAGCCCCCACCCGAACTAGAAGTCTAGTTGCACCACTGTCATGCTGCATCATCCATTATGCGTTGGAAGCCTTCTTCAATTGCAGAGCAGCCAGAGCCTCCTTGCGCACAATCTCATGGAGCCGCCATCTTTGTAGACTTGGGTGCATTGCCACACATGGGGGAATTGAGGGCAGGGATACAATTATGTAACTTTGGTTAACAATATGATTATCAGGCTTGAACAGGAAGAGAAGGGACACAACCTCTAACCAACTGAACAGTGGTCAGTTAATGCTTACTTCTGATAGCCCGAGGCCAGAAGGTGACTAAAAGAACAGCAGGGAGAATTACCTGGAGACACCCGCGTACCAGGGTTATTGGGCAGACAGCAAAGAAAATTCAAAATAATAAGAATAGTTAACAAGGAGCACAGATCATAGGATGCTCACTTCAGACTCCACTAGGGTCAGCGGACATGGTCAAAGGCAGCATGGCTGCAGAATGTGGCAACTAAAGGGAAGGGGCCATGTTATGTTATCAGCTTTTTTTTTTTTAATGCGTAAACCATCACCCAAATGGTATCCTAATGTGTTGACCATACCAGACCACATGATGTTTAAATAATAATAAATAATGATGTCAATTCCAATCCTCATCATGCTGACAGATGCCATTTGTGTCGCACAGCCGCATCCAAGGCTCCGGACTCCCATAGGTCACTTCTGAAACCCTCAGGGCTTATTTCCTATACTTCTAGCACCAGCAGGGTCTTCAGTGAATTAGGGATGATTGTGTAGGTGATCTGGGGCTGCCAAGGTAAAAAGTCCAAAGGCACAAACAACACAAAATGAATGGAACAGAGTAACCAAGGGATAGCAGTCATGCAGTGTTCACTTCTGAAGCCATAGAAGAATATGGAATGGTAGCACAAAAAGAGTAAAGGGCTGGGGATCATGTGAGGTCACATGCTATACCTCTAAGATAGTAGGGACTTGAAATTGTTATCAGCTTGGTAGGGGACATATGGTGATCTTTCGTTCTCTTCCTCTGACCCTCTGGTAGTGGGTTCTGCTGTGGAAGCCAAGTGGAGGATGCCGTGGATGTGACCTGTCCCATAAAAATGAGGCCTGTAAAATCTTGGAGGCATTATGCCAACCGATGGTATGCGATGGACGTCCATCTGAAACGCATGGTCAGGCGCTTGGAGTGCGAATGGCAGAAACTAGGTACTAGGCAGGCTTGCAATTAGATGTCTTGCACACCTGAAAGTTTATAGATGAGCCATAAAGACGGCTAAGGCCTTGTACCGAGCGGAGGCCATTAACGGTGCAGTAAATTCTACTGAGATGCCTTTTTGGATTTCCATTCAGTTTGCGGCTGGGCCTGTTAAGCCTTTCGTCCCTGAGCCAGCTTTCTGCGAGCGGATGGCTGATTTTTTTTAACCAAAAGATCATTGGAATCCGGAATAACATTGTAGCCTCTGCTGTGGGTACTGGGTTTGGGTTGGGAGAGGATGCCCCCCCTTGCGATGGAGTGGCTTTCACTTCTTTTAACGAGGTGGAGCCTGGGGAGATTGGGAGGATGGGCCCTTCCTCTTCGGACTGGGATCCCTTGCCAACCCGGGTTATTAAGCAACTAGGTCCCACTATTGTTGGGGATATACACCGAGCTGTGAATGCCAGTTTGATTGCGGGAGGTGTCCCTGCAGAGTGGAAGCATTCCCTGGTCACGCCCCTTCTGAAGAAGCCGGGGGCGATCCTTTAATTGGCAGCAATTTTCATCCAGTCTCTCGGATCCCTTTTCTGGCCCGGGTTACCAAACACTTTGCCACCCTCCAGTTGCAGGCCCACTGTGAGGAGGGTGGCGTTCTGTGCGATCTGCAGTCTGGTTTTCGTCCTGGGAAGGGCATTAATACCGCAGTGTTGGATGTGAGGGAGAGGTTGTTGGAGCTGGTGGATGGTGGTCGGCCGGCTGCTCTGGTGCTTCTCAACCTGTCCACGGCATTTGATACCATCGACCACAGCATTCTCCTGCGGCACCTGGAGCGCACTGCTTGGGTAGGGGGACGAGCCTTGGACTGGCTCACGTCCTTCCTATATGGTCGTGTACAACAGGTTAGGCTGGGGACGCAGCAGGAGGAGGCCAGGGCCAACCCATGGGGAGTCCCCCAAGATTTGGCCCCGTCGCCTCTGCTATTTAATATCTATATGCGTCCCCTGGCTGGGCTATTGGAGATGTCGGGCATGGATTTTCAGATGTACATGGACGACACCCAGCTGGTGTTGGATCTCTCTCCAGGGAGTCGGTCCGGGACTATGCTGGTGTCATACCTGGAGCAGTCGAGGGCATGGATGGGCAGGAACTGGCTTTGCCTCAACGAGACAAAGATGGAAGTTCTGCTCATCTGGTCCGTGTCTCCCTCGGGAGGACCAGTGGTGCCATGGCCAGTGTCCTTTGGACCAATACCTCCTCTGGTGGAGTCTGCCAAGAGCTTTGGTGTCCTGTTTCATTGGTCGGGGGTGCGCTGCAGTAGGTGTCTAATGCCGTTAAACATCCCACCACCAGATGAATCCGCTTTTCCCCCATCCTTCCACTGCTTGGCTCCTCCCAGATGGCTGCCCTGTACCAGGGTTTGGTGATGGGGAGACTGCTGTATTGCATCTCTGCCTTTGCCAGCCTGGCCAGAGGGCAGCTGTACAGGCTTCAGAAAGTGCAGATTAGGGCAGTACGCATGGTTGTGGGCTTGGGTCGGAGACCATGTGTCGGAGGCCAGGAGGGGTCTTGGCTGGCTAATGATCGACGACCAGGTGAAACTGAGGGGCCTGTGCATTATGTGGAGGGCTTTGCATGGGATGGGTCCATTCTACCTGCAGGGGCGATTCATGTGGGGAAAAGCGGTGGAACTGTCCAGGAGGTATTTTCAGTCAAGGCTTGCTTTCCCTGGGTTTCGTAAGGCCTGGGTTCTAGGGACGACACTCTCAAGGCTGGGCCCCCGGTGATGGAATGCCCTTCCTGTGGCTGTTCATTCCACCAGCACTTTCTTGAGTTTCAAGAGAAGAGTGAGGGCTCATCTCTTCCTGAATGAGTAGTCACTTTGGATTATGTAGAGTTCGCTTCTGTGGTTGGAGGGCTTCTGGATGGAATCAGTGTCTTTTGGGCTGGCAGTTTTTAATATTCTTTTTTTATGTGTTAGTAAGTTCTATTGTTTTTTAAGTGCATGCTGTTGGTGCATGTTTTATGGCACTATGAAGCCTTTCGCCAGTTTGGGCATAATAATAATAATAGTCACATAATGCTTACCTTACTTTTGATAACCCAATAAAGGACCGGATTAGGATCTTGGCGGAGAAAATCACGGTAGCACTGAATCTTGCTGCTACCATGTCCGAGTGTTTTCAAAATCAGGTTACCACCTGATTATGAACAGAAATACTCGGAAACTGAATAAAAGCCCATAAAACAGACCTTTTATTCTGTTTCTGACTATTTCAACTCGGTAATGTTTGTAACAGATTGATGGCAAATTATATTTGCCATCTGTCTGTTACCGAGATTTTACATATAGCACATAAAAGTGCCAAAAAGGCACTTTTTTATGTGCTATATGTAAAACGTTAATACTGCTCAGGCCATCCTGGGGCAGTATTAACATACCCCTGTGTTGCCCCTCAAGTTTGAGGGCAACAGAGGTATTTTAGGAAAAGTCCCACCACCTCCTGAGTTGGTGGTAATTTTCCCAGTATTACAGGGTCAATTACTGAGATTCCTATTTCGGCAATTGAAACGTAATTCGGTGGTAGGGAAATGCCGGTATTACCAGCATTTCCTTGTGGTTACCGACAATACCTGATCCTAATATGGTCGGTAACCCAAAAATGCAGGTAACATGGTTTGCCACCCTTTTTAGCAGCATTTTTAGGTTACCACCATAATTGTAATTGGGCCCAAAGAGTGGGCACTGCAGAGGGCAGAAAGATGATTTAGATGGCAACACACGGCTTCTAGGAGAATAGGACAGATGCCAAACACGAGCCACATAATGGGAATAGGGAATAAAAGGCGTGTTATTCCCTGTCTGTCTAGACACTAGGGAAGATACTAACTAATCAGGGACATTTCGTGGGGGAAGGGAGGGTGCTGGGAATTCTGGGAATGTTCTACTAACCACCAGAAGCAACATCACCCCAAGGATAAGTAACTTGTTCTTCCAGTGGATAGTGGTTTCCTAACATTCCCATCATGACAACAGAGAATCAGTGGAATCCATTGCCAGATTAGATTATAGAAGTATGTTCTTTGATCATGGCTCCGGAGGATCTGGCATTATGTACCTGGGCTGAATGCTGGGAGTGTTTGGATATGTGGAAGGGGTGTTCGTTTGCCAAAGACTACAGAGATTTGTACTCGGAGCTGGCAAGGGGGCAGACACTTATGGAGCAGGGTCTGGAGGGTCCAGTATTGGGACATGGGGGTATGAAGGGATCCCCTTCCCGGATGAGTAGGATGACGTGGTAACTCAGGGTTTGGGTTAGCAGGTGGGGGAGGATGAGATATTCTTTGCCACTGTACTTACCCCCACTACTACATGGAAGCCATTAGATTACTCATCTACCCCGGATAGGGATGCTGAGCCTTCTCTTTTGTATGCTGCTGGGGATGGTTGTTCTTCTATGGGCTCTTTTGCTCTAACTGGCAGTCAGGCGGGCCAAGAGCATGCATGTGAAATCATGTTGGATGCTGGTGTGGGGTCGGGTAACTTATTTGCCTGTACCAATACATCTATGGAAGGGCCATTGGACCAGCAGTCTGTGCCGTGGGAGGATAGTGAACTGAGGCTTTTAAATTGCCGGTCTATGGTGGCCCATTCTACCTCTATCTGTGATCTGATTCAGGAGGCATCCCCTTTGGTCATTGCCTTGACTGAAACCTGGGCAAAACCTTAGGTGTCCTATTCCCATTTGGGGAATTCCCCCTGCAGGATACCAATTGGTTTCTAAACCCAGCGCTAGTGGGGCGGGGGGAGGTGTAGGATTCCTGTTAGCTGATAAATCCGATTTTTTTGCCCTTCGCGGATTTGACTGTGGGGTCCACATTTGAACATCTAGGGGTCAAGGTGACTCTTGACCAGAGCAGGATTCCTCCATTGTTTATTATCTATCACCCCCGGGGGATCCTAGTGGTTTTCTGGATGAATTTCAGCTTCTTTTAGAGAGCATCCAGGCCCGGTTTAAACAATTTATCATCTGTGGGGACTTTAATATTCATGTGAATATATCTTCTGACCCAGGGGTGGCAGACCTGGTGACTTTATTGGTTTTCTTTGAGATTTCTTTGCTATCCAAAGAGGTTACACATGAACTAGGTAATGCACTAGATCTTGTCCTGTTTAATGGATTCCCCCTGTCCTCTCTTCCTTTGCTCCCGCTGTCTTGGGTTGACCATTTTTTGGTCCGGGCCACGGGCCTGGCTGATGTATTTTCTATGGCGGGTAAAGGCAAGTGTTATGTTCCCCAGGATAGGGCATCCGCACGGAAATGGTGTAATTTTTCTATTTCTGCCTTTCAGTGCTGGGAGCGGGACCAGTTGTTGGACCCCTTGGTTTTTTCTAGTGATCCGGAAGAGGTTAATGGCACTGTTGAGAGAAAATGGCGGGAGGCAGCTGACGCGTTGTGTCCATTAATAATGAGGCCGGTAAAACCTCATTAACATTACGCTAATGGGTGGTTCACTAGTGATCTTGGACACCTGAAGTGTATGGCTAGACGGCTTGAACGGGTGTGGCGCAAGTCGAGGACCCTACAAGCTCGGACTCACTATTTAACACATTTGTGCACTCAACAATCAAATACACCCTTAGCCCTTCATGCGGATCATAGCCATCGTCTAGAAACTCTAGAGTGTTGTATAGCAATCCTTCGGGGCAATTTGCAATTTACCGCCTTACCTTATAGTCATGTATTTGAACTATGGTAGATATGCCAATTTCCAAATTAACCATCTCTCCCCTCTCCTCCCTCTATGTCCCACCTTGTACCTAGCTTGTAACCCTCACCCTTGTAACTAAAACCTACCTGCGCTAAAATATCTAAGTACCCCCCAAAGGGTAATTGTAAAACTGCACAGCCCAGTCCCCAAACCCTACCTCAGGGTCATTGAAGTAGAACATATCTGTTGCCAACTGCCCGGAATCTGCCCCGGGTGCCTTCCAGCAGTACTGCCCTATTTCCATTTTTTACATCTGCCACACTGTCTGCAGTGTCTCCAGGCGCCCTATGTCGTTAAATGACAGCACCCCTACCCGTCCTTGCCACCCTGCCCCAGCGGGCCCCCTGGCCCTTAGAGAAAGCGACAGAGTGCTGGCATACACTGCATTCGGCCTGCACTCCCTGTGACATGCAGGCCGCCAAGGGCCCCAAAGTCAAGAGGGGCAGCACCAGCTGCCT
>JAXIUS010000094.1:0-11121 GCA_035593325.1 Pseudotriton montanus
TCACTCTGGCTCTAGTTTTGCTCCCTCCCGCGCCTGTAGCTTTGCTGTACCCACGTGTCTTGGGTAGCAATTTCATCATATGTGGTAGGGGAACTCGGGGGAAGGTGGTTTGCGTGGTAGGCCCACTGTTTCGGCACGTCAAGTCAAGTAGAAGTTTATTCGCACATTTGAAAAAAATGCATAAAACTTTACATTTTCATTTCCATTTGTACACATCATCACAAGTAAATAAGTGTCATCTTAAAACACGAAAATCCAAACAGTTCTGATTAAAATTAAAATTAAAAAGGCATAATCGCCTTAACACAGCAGCTCGGAATAAAAATACAGATACAGTTTACATTTTACTTGTGCAAAATAGCAAAAAACAATTGTGCAAATGGGCATTAAATCGAAGCAGCTATAGTTCAATACCAGAGAAGATAATTAATCTTGAAATTATTGAAAAGTACCACAGACGGTTGTGCAAATGAGCATAAAAAACATCAACTAATCAAATCAAAATAAGCGAAAAACGACACAAATTCGTTATACAGAGGTTAATACATAAAATTGAGCAATTTGTACAACAAGAGCATAGACCAAATAACCAGGAAGGCTTAGAGAACAATCATTAGAGCCATAAGAGACCTTCCAGATTATGGCATTTTATATTTTGCTCAGATTTTTAAAGCCCATTTGAAAAGGTTAGCCACGGCAAAGATGACTACAGTGGAGTTGAGCAGTCTTAAGTAAAACATCGCTGGTTGCACTTGAACACATTGTGAGTCACGGAGAATTTGCAGAAGCCATCTCCTTCTGGGTTTCTGATACATTTTACATAATAACATCACATGTTCACAGGTTTCTCTAGCAATACCGCACTTGCACAGCTTTATTTCTGGGTTACTTGGGTTTTGATAAGAAATAAACAAGGTATTAAGCTTGAAACAATACAGGAGAAATCTGTCATAATGAGGTAATGGGAGAGATAAAATAATGCCATCTGGTTCTGGACAGAAAGGATAAAAATTACGAACCAAACTTTTATTGTTGCCTTTTTCGAATATCTTGTCCCAGGCCATATTCTCCAAGGCCCTTTTCAATTCACACTTGGTTAATTTTAAGGAATGATCAATTAACATAGTCATGCTATACCCAAGCTGTGAAAGTATGGTATCAATATGGAGTAACCATCTGTGTTTCATTCTCCTGTCAGACTGGAGTAAATCTAATAAAATCATACGGGTCAGTGAATCAGGCCCACTATTTACAGTTTAAAAAAAAAAAAGAACAGAGGTTTAAAATTCACAAGCCACGAGATCGGGATGAGATGTAATTCCATGTAAGGAATCTCATTTGCCGTGGTCTGGGGTAAAGCGAGGATGTTTTTCAGCCACCTACTTTCGGCCCTGTCTAACTTCGCTACGTTCTCGTGTCCCCACACTTGTGCACCGTAGCAGATTTGGGCATGGGATTTCAGTTTATAAATATCTACTGTTTGGCCGGTCCAGAATTTCTTGCCAGTGTTTAAAATTTTGTTTAAAAGTCCTGTGGTTTGGGAAAGTTTTAAAACTGTATTCACTATGTGTTGAGTCCACATACCGTCAGAGCTAAAAGCACAACCTAAATATGAAAAAACTGAAACTTGGTCTAAAAAAACCACTCTTGACTTGAAATTTAAAATCTTTACTTAATTTGGTTTTAAAAAAGATTAACAACTTAGATTTTTGCACGTTTATGAAAATTTTTAGTTCCTCAATTGTATTGCTAAAAGTATTTAAAAGTTCCTGTAATGCATGCAGAGTTTGTGCCAAAAGTACGGCATCATCCGCATATAGTATTCTAGGTATCCTCACATCACTGCACCTTGGAGTATCCGCCAGAATTTTTTGTAGATCCACCGCGAGCTCATTTATATAAAAATTAAGAAGATGAGGAGCCAAAGGGCATCCTTGTTTGACTCCTCGATTAATTTGAAATTCATCTGTTATAAATTTAGCATTCTTTACAAGGACTGCCCCACACAAATCCCTGTAGAGCTCCTTCATTGCTGCTAACAGGCCAGCCAGGAGACCCCTATCAGCTAACTTAAGCCAAAGAGTGGGCCTATCAACCGTATCAAACGCTGCCTTGAGATCCATGAAGGCAGCATACAAAAGAGAATTCTTTATTAAATATTTATGAACAATGCTGTTCAGCAAAAAATGGCATCGGTTGTGCTTTTGTTACGGCGGAAGCCAAATTGCATTGGCGTGAGGATATCATTATTTTCTAGCCAATTGACAAATCTGCCAGAACTAAAGCAAAGATCTTAGCAATGATTGAGATCAATGAAATTGGGCGATAATTTCCCGGGTCATCCCAATCTCCTTTCTTAAAGATAGTTACTATCCTGGTTTTCCTCCAGCAATCAGGGAAAACTCCCGATTCAAGGACTAAATTAAAATAAATAGTTAAAAAGGTTGACCAGAAATTAAGCTTATCCAGGAATAAGTACGGGGGAAATAAATCGCAGCCCGGAGCCTTTCCCTTGGATCCTTGTCAAGGGTTGCTTCCTGTAATTCATCCCAGACTAATAAATCATAATTTGATTTAGCTAAGGATTGAGCCCTCCTGTATGCCTCTCTTTTCCTTTTAATCTGGGCATTATCCCTTGTCTTTAATTCTAGCTTGAGAGCCTTTAACGCCTCACGACAGGTGTTGTCAAACCAGGGTGTTGAAGAACCCATAGGTTTTGCAGACTTAGATTTAGTTTACGTCACCCAGGCTTGCTGAATCGTGCCTAAAAAGTCTGAACATTTGTCAATGTCATTAAAATTTGAATTTAGCAAGAGGAGAGAATTCTCATCCATTTCAGGAACGATCTCAGCAATTACTTGGGCAGCCCTTATCTTTGATCTATCATTCCATCTGATTTTTTAATCAATTTTCTCTAGAAGCAGCTAGTTTGGACAAAATAATGAGCTTTCAGTAAGCTGATTACCTTTCGGGTGATATTGTGTCAATTTCAGATAACAGTGATAACTGTCTGGGTTGGGGATTACTTCCATATTTTTTAATGAGTCCCAGATCAAAACATCCACTATAATATAGTCTATTGTGGCTTGAGAATGTTTAGCTAGATCAAAATAAGTTGGGCGAGCGGATTATCACCTGGTAGCCTGCCATTTGCATTCCTTAAGTTTAAGATCTCTATGAGGTTAAAAAGTTGGATCGCTGGTTTATCAGGGGTCTTTGAGAGACCCCTTGCTTCCTGGATATTACATACCTCATCTATTTCTTCACTATAGCTGTTAGCCTGGGTTGTGGAAAGATGCGAGTTAAAGTCTCCCAACAAAATGAAAGTTTCACTTTTCTCCTTAGAGGGAAGATCCGTGTTAGCACCTGTATTTTGCCTGGCTTGCAACCATTGACCAAGTTTTTTTATATTATCGCTTTCTTGTCTTAGCCAGGGTCTAATATATGTGTTAACTATAAGTAAATCCTGATATCCTTCCCTGGTGATTAGAATGACCAAAACATTTTTAATTGGACACTCTATCTGAGTAATTCTGGCTGGATACTGTTAGAGTCCCTGACAACCGGGGTAAGAGGGTACCTGTACGGAGACCTCCAGGTCCTCAATTGAACGGGCAGGGAATGGGAGGCCTGTAGGGTTGTTTGTGGCAGACGCCCCCGACACAGCCAAAAAACCTCTCCGACACGGAGGAGGAGTGGCAGTCACGGCGGCGTCGACCTCTCTCCCTATTCGGCCACAACCTGTAACAAAAAAGAGAGCCAATTAATAGGATAGCGGGGGTCTGTGGAGCTGGGGTTCGGAATGGAACAATAGGAACCAGATCTTACCAGAATAGGTGCAGAGGCTGATGGAAAACCTGTCAACCTGTGGAATGCGCCACCGCGGTGTAAACACACCAAACCACAAGTTGCCCTGACTAGAAAATAACAAAGGAAAATGAACAAAACCAAAACAACAAGGTGTTTGAAAACAACAAAACCTAGCCTCTCCTAAGCCCTCTCTAAACTTACTAGTGACCTGGCACACTCTGGAGCAGGAACGCAGCCACGAAGGAAGCTTCTGATATCCGGACAGCTCTGTGGTGTTAAACGCAATACCAGGAGCAGGGAACCGGCGTACCTGACGACTCTAATGAGAGAAACCGCCCGAGACGCACGCAGCGTCGGGGGCGTGGCGGCCAAGCTCCGGAACGCTAGACCGCACTGGTCTGACTCGTGGACTTCCCTAGGAACTGCAGAACGGAGGACGAGGGTGAGGGCTTCCAGCACCACCCTGTGAAGTGCCCAGGTGCCGGGCTCTTAGGCCCCGCGGGACCTACGGTATCTAACAGATACGAGCTATTTACCATTGTCGCCTGACCCCCACTGGCCCTGCCCATTGTGGAGGGCAAGGCTGGAATATGAAATGTACTAAAACCAGTTACATATGGTTTATGAGTAACCCAAGTTTCCTGGAGCCCAATTAAGGTCACATTTCTTTCATTTTTTAATAACTCATTCATCTTACGACCCTCACCCCCAGTGTTCCATCCAGCGATATTCCATGAAAGAATTTCAGTGAGAGCTGGTTCATCTTTTGGACTGTCAGAAAAATTATGCTGATCTGTCCCAAATTCTTGCGATGTGTTTCTGGTAGTGTAGAGAATGTCGGACCGGTGACCCAATGTTAAAATAGGCTCAAGTAAAATACTGTCTTTAGCATGTATACTTGAGACCCAGGTTCTGACTCTGAAATGGGACTCCCTTCTTTAGGGGAGGTAATATGGTCTGGCTACCAGAGCTTAATGTAGAAGAAATTTCATGTCCTAGGTACATTTTCTGAGTATCCCCCAAGTCCTTTTGGAGGATAACAGGATTAAGTGCTCTGGACATGAACCAATGCTCTATCGCTAGTCATTCGGGTCTATTTAAATAGTTATTGGAATTGTCTCAACCTTGGGACCCTTTAGTTAAGTCAATTACAGGAGAAGTGCTTTGACCAGGTCCATACACCTCACGGGCGCTTGACTGTTGCCATTGGGGTGTTCCAAAACCCCATAGTTGAGGTTGGCCTTTATGGGAAGAAGAAAGAAAACTGCCTATATCTCCATTAATCATAAAACTGCCTTGAGGCCCCAACCAACGCAAGTCATATATGTTATTCTCTTGTGGATTATTGTAAAAGGGCCTTTCAGGGCTATAAAAGTCATATAAGCTCAAAATTGAGAATGGTCTTTTTCGGTTATCGCCCCTTGAAATTTGAGACCAGACTGCAGGGAGCACAGAGTCGTTATGAAAAAAGATGGAAACAAAATCCCCCTTTAACCCTTGGGGGTTATTTCCAATAGATTGGGAGCGGACAGCTTCTTTAATGTCCTCAGGGGTCAGATGTATCAAGCCCAGATTGTTTCTCAAGATTCTCCACATTTTCAGTTTTAAATGATTTGACGACTCCCAATGGTTTGGGGGATTTGGCATCATGTTGCCAAGAATAATTACTCTATTCGCTGCATTCTGGTGCAGTTCAATTTTACCTCTAGTGATTTGAGGAATTTTTTTAAATTTTGGTTGTAGAGGCGGAGTATTTGTATTTTGGGCATCGACCTTAGTTCCGTTAAGTTTATTTAATAAAGTCAAGTCAAAAAGTAATTTATTATGATTTAACATATAAAATAGCATTAATTACAATTAAGTTTACAATACAATTCAAAGTTAAAAACAAAATCAATTCCATTTTAAGAACATATTAAAAATCCATCTGTAGAAATCAGATTTGTTTCCTTATAAAAATTAAATAATCTTGATATATCATATATTTCTGAAAATTTCATTAGCTTAGTCATGGCTTCCTCTAATGGTATTGTATCACCAATGAATCTTGTAATCCATTTGTCTCTTATATTCCTATATTTTTGGCAATGACATGTTATATGATACCAATTATTGACATTAAAAATATTACAATCACAGAACATAACCAAAGGAAAAGTATTAAATAAGTTAGCATAAACATTAATACGGAATTTAAGATAAAAAGTAGTTAATAACATAGAGCAGCCATTTATGATATACATTGGTAATGAAGTATAATCAACAATTTTCTCATACAGTACTAATGATTTAAATTTTGATAATGACAATTTGTCACATTCAACAGAATGAAGCTTACATAAAGGTTTCCATAATTCTTTTGAATACCATTGAAGATCCTCTATCACTCCAGCAAACAACCAGGAATCGAAGATTCTTATGATTTTGCTCCAAAGCTCATTTGTACTAGACCAAGAAACATCTTTGAGCTCTTTGATTGCCCACACAGACACATTTTCCTTATCCGAAATTTTAGAAATATTTCCAATGAATTTCAAGACCTGCATTTCTCCTTTTATTTCGCAACTGACAATACTCATTTCTGTGCGCAGGGCTATGCCAGGTGTTCCCTGCGGGCATTTAAATAATATTCGTAGTACAAGATTTTCGGTTCTAATTAATTCTCTAAAACCATCAAGTCCCCAGATTTCAGCACCATATAGTAAAATTGGTTGTATCTTAGTTTTATATAATTTTATGACAGGATTCAGGTTTCTTATATCATACGTATTCTTTAGTTTAGATATGGCCATGATCTTGCATTTGATCTTAGCTCGTGTGATATTATGATGTTCGAACCACTTGCCGTTAAAACTAAAATTAATTCCCAGGTAGCAGAAGCTAAAAACATTTTCAATTTCATTATTACCTAAATTGAACCTTATGTATTTTTTCTTTTTTGAAAAAATCAAAGATTTTGTTTTAGAAAGATTAATTTTTAAATCATTTAGTATACAGTAATTTCTAAAAGCTTCAATTTTACTTTGCAAACCAGGGACAGAAAGATCAAATAAAACCAGGTCATCAGCATATGATAGCTCATTTAAAAATTTGTTATTGATTTTAGGGGGTAAAATGTCAGTAAGATGATTAAAAGCTTTAGGAAGATCTGAAATATATAAATTAAATAATATTGGTGCTAAAACACAACCTTGTTTTAAGCCTTTATATGTATATATTTTATCAGTCAGATGATTCAGATTATTTATTCTGATTTTTGTCCAGGTTTGCGTATAAAAAAGTTTTATAAAATAAATCATTTCCATAGGCATATTCATTAATTTCAGTTTTCCCCATTAGATCTCACGATTTACAGTATCAAATGCAGAGGTCAGGTCGAAAAAGCATGTATAAATTGTTGCTCCTCTCTTTAAATATTTTTGAATTATAGTATTAAAAACAAAACATTGTGATATTGTACTATAATTTTTCCTAAAACCACCCTGGGTATTTGGTAATATATTATTCTTATTACACCAATCTTCAATCGTTGTTAGTAGATATTTACAGAATAGCTTTCCAAAAGAGTCTGTCAAAGCTAGCAGTCTGTAATTCGAACAATTACTCATGTTGCCCTTTTTATAAATTGGAACAGTGATTTGGCCAAGCCATGAGGAAGGAATAATGCCAGTGGATAGAACAAGTTGAAAAAATTTAATAATCAATGGAATCCAGAATATGCTATTTGATTTAATAATATATATTGGAATGCCATCTGGCCCCGGGGCTCTTGAGTTTTTGGTTGAATTTAAAAGTGACATTATCAGTTTATCTGTAATTTCTGGAAAAAGCAACCGGTTATAAGAGTACACATATACTATATTTGGATAATTTTTTCCAGGGTTCCATGGTTTTGAAAAATATTCTAGCGCAAATTTTACCCATTCATTTTTGGGGATTACACAATTTGATATGGAAGTTACATTTTGTTCACAATTTCTCACCAAATTCCAGAATAATCGTTGATCCTTATTTCCAATTGCTTTTTCCATTATTTCCCACTGAGCATTCTGATAACTACGTTTTTTTGTCCAGAAATAATGTTGCTTTTCTTTAAACAGTTTCTTTTTTAATATCATTCTCATTTCATAATCAGGAATATTCAGCAATTTTCGTAGATCCTGGTTACATTTCCTTTTAAAGGAAAGACATTCTTTATCAAACCATGTCTGCTTGATAGGAGATTTATACTCCTTTTCATACCAAATATTTTCCTGCAGATGCTTACAAAATTTCCCAAACATAAGTATCATTTCGACACCTTTTCCCTCTGTGAAATTGAATTTATTAAGTGCTTCCTCATATGTATACGTTATTTCGTCACCCTCAATTTGCCTCCAGTTTAGTTGGTATTTTCTGTTTATTCTTGGGGTATAGCCCAGCTTTAAGTTTTTATGCCCAATTATTTTTATTCTGGCCACCACATTACAGTGGTCCCCAAAAATTAATTTATTGACATAGAATTCCACTACATTTTGACAAATGGTCTCTGATAGAATAATGTAGTCCAGAATAGATTTGGATTTTCCCCTATAAAATGTGGGTAAAGCAGGTAAATCAGGTTTAATTTTACCATTGATCGTTACCAATTCATGATCCTGAATTATAGCATAGAGAGTCCTAGTTGTAGCAGATATTCTCTTTGGAGGTAAACTCGACACACATTTTGATAAATTAAACAGTGGTAGGTCAAGGTACAGAATATCAACTAAATTTGTGTTCATATCACCCGCTAGTACAATATCACAATTTTCACTGCTTTCAATTCTATTCTCTATTTCCATTAAAAATACTAATCTATTCCCTTTTTCAAATTTGGGATTTATATATATGTTCATTAACTTTAAAAGCTTTTTCTCCGTTAAACTTTGGGTAATACATCTACACCTCACTACTAGGAGGCCATCAATTTCATCATTCACAGACAAAATGGTCCAGTTCAATCTTGTACTTATTAGAATTGCCAAGCCCCCTGCTGCATGACCAGAGATGGATTTTTTGGCTGCTGTGGTAATAGTTTGGAAGCCATCAGTGGTAAAGGTTTCAGTATTCCACGTTTCTTGCAGAAACAGGATATCATTATTTCTTAGCCAGTAAGGTATAGTGTAGTGCCTACACTCACGAAAATATCCTGAACAGTTCCAGCTGGATAACAGCAAAGCATCATTCTAATATTCTTCTTCAATTTGCGTTGAGTTTTGAATTGAGTAAATTTCATCCTCATCCTCATAGTATGTATCTCTCATTCTTGGGTGTTCTAAAGAATTTAGTCTGGATAATTTATTATTTCTAAAACATGCCACTATTTCTTCTTTCGTTCTTTTTTTTTGATTTTGCGGTGTAAAGGCAGTGTGAATCATGATTCCCATTTTTTTAAACATATCCTGGTTTAATAAAATATTTTGTGCTGTTATGAAATCAACAAATTGTACCTTCGTTGTATCTGCATACATCCCACCATTTGGCAAAAACTCAACAGCTATAAGATGATTAGTCGTTATGTATTTAAGGTCATCAATACAATGTGCCATAGCCATTATTGCTGTACGATTAAAGTGTGTTTGGCTACTAGCACCAGTTTGTTTATTCAGATATATCGGTGTAAAGTAAAGTAAATTAGAGCCATTAGCTTTTTTCCTGTTTTCAAACATTTGAGAATTTGGTTTTGTGCGCGGATTGAACATAGGATAGTTTGATTTCTTGGTACTATACAGTCTCTGGGACGGTTTTAGATTTTGAGACTTATCTATCTGATTCTCTTTTTTGGATATCCCTCTTTTGGGGATTTTATGCCAGGGATCAATATGTCTGTCAGGTTTTATACTAGTTTCTATGTCAAAATGAAGATTGGGATTATCATTATATAGTAGATAATTCTCTTTTACAGGGTTTTTCCAAGGAATTGTATTAGTACCAACTGACATTAAGCAGGCTCTTGGTGGGGGTAAGGGTTGTGTGACCTCCCCTTCCAATGGTTGGGGAAGTGCTACTTTCCCCTGAAACACTTCTTTTTTCTTAGGGGTTTCTCTTATGGATTCAATGCTAATTGCTTTGGGTTCAACCACTAATGGACAATTTGTAATTTCTACTTTAGTGGACCTGACTTCTTTTTTTGTACTCAAAAGATCTAGGGTTTTCATTGTTGGGAGTTTACTTGCAATTCGGTGGACTGCTTTTAAGACTTCAGTTGAATTCTCCTTAAGACATTTTTGGCTATCCTCCAACACAATTTGGTTATTACAGACATTTTCTAAATCGCCTTGTAGCTCAAAAACCATAGAGGATGTTACTCCATGTTTGTTGTTGTTTATCGTGTTTAAATCATTTATTTTTGAGTCCAGGTTTGTTAAGGCATTATTAGTTTTTATAGCTAAGGTGTTGATTTGTTCGGATAGCGCTTTCATCATATTAAATAATGAGACTAAGTTAGTATTTAGATTTTCGGTAGCAAAGGTGTTTATGCCTACCTTCATAAAAGATTGTCTTCTTGTTGGATCTTCCATAGTGGGTAAATCTTTACCCATCGAATTTTCCATTATAGGTAGATCCAGGATCGGTGCTGGTAATATAGGCATAGGTCTCTGTGGCAGTATAGGCATAGGTTTCTGTGGGATCACAGTGTCATCCAACATATTAGATTTTACGTCTTGAATATTTATGCTAATATTACTATCATTGATGAACTGTTCATCTGATAGGCCTGCACCAGTTAGAGAATCAGAGGCCAAAGGGTGTACTGATAGGCCGGTCCTGTCCAATGATTCGGCTAAGTTACCCAGTACATTATCCATTTTTCCTACTGGTTTAGACGAGTACAAAGTAATGGACGTCGTATCAAAGAAATTCTCTATCAGTGGTTGACAACGATTAGGGTTTTTTTTGTTAATGGGAATAGTTTTTGTCTTTTTTCCCTGTAACCTTTGGGAAAATCGGATGGACATACCAGCCCAGACGTTCCCAAGGTAAACAGTAATATTTTGTTTTTGTTAAAAAATAAGCAATCTAGGTTCTTCCAATGTACAGAATTCAACGGCAGAGGAAATAAGTATAGAAGACGTAAACTACTCACAAAAATACACAATAGCAGGATACTAACAACTCCCCAGCAGCCGCCCGCACCGAAACCGGCTAACACCGGCCAACAGCGGCCCTTTGCGGGGCTTCGCGGGCCGCGACGCGTTGCCGCGTAGGTGACGTTATTTTATTCGTTGATGCCGGGTCGGGTGAACAGCCTGCTGGGAGGTGTGGTTTCTTAGCAGCAGTTCAGTCCAG
>JAXIUS010000095.1:0-11113 GCA_035593325.1 Pseudotriton montanus
GGTCCCGCTGTATAAGGCTGGGTGAATGACACACCACTGCAAGATGGCGGATTGTTTTAGTGTAGTGCAGCCAGCCCGCGGCTGGTGATTTGCAACAACAGGGGGTCACGTGACCGCCGCTGCAAAGATGGCAGCCCTTAGAAATCGGGCCAGCGTCTTCCGGGGTGGTTCAAGCTACGGAGCTAGCAGGCCGGACACGTAAACAGAGTCGTTAACTGGTAAGAGTTCTGTGCCCCCGTGCACTAGTTAAGGTAGAGAATTAGATTGGTGTAAATGGGTAAAAGGTCTGATATTGTTTTTTTTCTCCTTTTTGCCTCATTGCTAAAGGCGCCGAAAATACAACAGCCAGGGACTTGCAAGCGGCTATCGACCGTGTTTGCATCTACAACCGGCTTCCATATACTGGCGACTATCCCGTTTTAAAAGGAAAATAGAGGTTAGCGACAGGTGTCCGGATGTGGTTGTTTTAAGAACCCTCCAGCGCGCATATATGGCATGGAAAGAGAAATAACAGTTATCCGTGCGCAATAAGTTAGGTATGTGATACAAGGTCGTCTCGAAAACATGCAGTAGTAGATTTGATAGTGAGAATTGGTGGCCTAAAAAGTATGTGTTTTGACGTAGAAATAAACGTGGTCTTCATTACTCATTCATACCCATGCTTTAATGCATATGTTTACAGATGTGGAACGCATGAAATACCACTCTATAAGATATGGCATTGCATACATAAGAATATTACTGGTGCTCCTTTGAGAACAAAGAAGATATGAGCATGCAGAGCAAGCTAATATACGGGTATGTGTAAACAGGTTTACTTTATCCAACAATAGCATTCTTTAGCATTTTTATCATTTGAAGCCATATTGAACTCTTGTAAGAAGTAGTGTCAACAAGAAGAGAGCACTCACAGGATTGTGGGTTGTGATAAATTGTAGAATCTATGAACTTTAGATTTTAAACTGTGCTAGATGTTGTACTGTGTGTTTAAGCTATGAGAATACTAGAAATAATACTAGGCAAGGTGTTGACAAATTAGAAATGTTAAACAGTATCAGATTAAGTAGTGATATAAAAAAGAGTGTCTTAGTATTCAAGATATGTGTATAAAAGATATGCAATAGGAAGAAGTAAAAATTAAAAAGGATATATCTTCTTTTCGTCCAAACAGAATTTAGTGGGACATTTTCCGTTTCACCTAAGTCCCTGATGAGAGTGCCACTGCAGAGTAGTGATCGCACCGAAACCTTTGGCCATGTCGGACAATCATCTTCCAAATGACAAGAGAAGATGTTTTAATGGTGTTTTATGAGATAGTATTGGGTAATGTTGTGATTATGTGTCTTGCACAAAAGATGTCCAGATTGTACAAGGAGGAGATGAGATTGTAAGGTCCTCACAATGAATTAAGAGAATGGGCATCAATGATTATAAATATGTGTTTTCTATATAGAAAAATGTCAATATAGTATGTGTGAATTGATTTTTTGTATGAATAATAAATATGTTATTATAATATAAGAAAGTATGGTGTTCCGGGATTTGTTCCACTAGATATATTGAATGGACGAATAACATGAAACAGTACGAGTTAAAGGAAGGAGTCTGATTATTTGAGTCTCTAATTGTACCCACAAAGGTCCTTCATGTAAGTGGGTAACCCTGTTTACATTGAGTACAGAGTATCTTAATGACATCTTTCATCCATGTTGTAATGGCCACACATAGTGAGATGATGTTTCTGCACATTGACACCATTATTTTCGAGTGCAGAGACATTAGTGCCTTTGGCCGTGATGAGATGGCAGACAATTCTTTATTATCATACTTCTGATAGCGGTTCCGATTGGGCTGTTACTGCACTCTGTGTGGCAATGATACCTAAATGGACAATTTTTGAAGTGAGCTCTGCTCAGCAGAGCACCGCTATGCAGTGTTAACAATAGTGTTTGCACAGCAGCAAACAAAAGGCCGGTGGTCAACCACACAGATACAACTCTTGCTACTATAGAAGCTGTAATATGTAATATGTACTATGTAATATGAATGCATGCATATGAGGCCGATCCTGCAGTCCACAGATACTATGTGGTTTTGCAGTAATTACTGTTGTTACTATACAAGCTTAAATACAAATGCATGTGTATGAAATAATGATGTGGCCATCGCCTGGGATGGGCAATCTGGTTTTCATTATGCTTACAGTACTCTTCTGTATATTGCACCTAGGTGAATTCGCTCCCATGCCATGTGTACGGGTACAGTATCACGCTTGGTGAAATCATAATGCCATTCGGCTTTCAATTATCTGACCCTTGCTTGACTGTAAATGTTTAGCAGGTGCTTGTTGTTGGTGCTTCCACTGTGAGTCATTGAATAACCACAAGTAGATGAAGTACTTCACAATACCAATACTATTTATTAACTTTCTGTCAGCAAACCATGCACATACAGTAGCAACTCTGGGTCCTTCGAATTACATTCCTCTGGGAGCACCCCCACGCTGCATGACAATGGGCAACACCTTGCAGATATGGTCTACCACTTTGCGGCATGCCTCACCTGTGATCACATTCTGCCAGTAATAGTCTATGGCCTCCTCCAGGTTCTGGAGATTGCTTGGCTTACTTTGTCTGCATAGCCACCATTTAAGGTGCGCCCAAATTAATTTGATCGGGTTAATGTTGGGTGATTCTATGGGGGTCCTGAGTCACATAAACCTGTGTTCCTCAAGGTACTTGGCAGCACAGACATGTTTGGGGCCGTTATCCTGCAAGAATGCAAAGCCTTCTCTGTTGCCTGGGTACATCCTGTCTGCCCAAGGAATGATGCAACCTTGGGCGATCTGTGTCTTATAAAACTCAGAGTCCATTATTCCACTGAATATCAAGATGGGGCATGCACCATCTTCAGTGATACCTGCCCATAAATGCAGTTTTGCCAGATGTTTTGCCAATGGCTTTGCCACGAGTCACCCCTTCTTGCAGTTGCAGAAACATGCAAAATGCACCAGCGAAATGGATGTCTCGTCACTAAAGAGCATATCCTCCAAGTCAGGATTCAAATTCATCCAGTGCTTGGCATGCTCTATGCATTTTTTCTTGTTGACATCTCTGGTCATCGGAGTGGCCCTGGGAGAGAAACAAAACATGCATAAAGCCCAGTAGCATACCCATTTGTTTCACCTTAAAAAGACTGACAGATATTGGCAAGTACAGTACGAGCTTTCATAAACACGGGCACTGGGCAGCACATTCTGAAATGTGCCTGCTGCACCCATTCGTGTCACATTAAAAACACTGGCAAACTGGCAAGTACATGGTCTGCTAAAGACCGACACCAGGCAGGCGCATTATGAAATGTGCCTGCTGCACCCATTTGTTTCATGTTAAAAACACTGATAGAAATTGGCACGTACATGGTCTACTAAAGACTGACACCAGGCAGGCACATTATGAAATGTGCCTGCGGCACCCAAAGACATTAATGTACAGTACATACCTCATCCTTCCCCATGCCCATTCTGCATTGTTCCTAGCCTTGTGCGCAATGTTTCTCCCAATCCTTATGATATCCTGCATCAGGGCCTCAAAGAATCTTTATCTATTATGTACAGTTAATGTATTGTTCTCATCTAATTAATTTCAGACATTACCAACAGTAAAATGATTTCAATATTATATGAGAATATGGTTTGTGAAATGTATTTGTAGATATGTGTTGTGTAGATGTTTTCAAGAATTTTTTAGTCATTTTGATATAAAAATAAAAAGTCTTTATTAAAGAAGTCAGTGTAAACATCTTTTTGGTTTCTCAGTGTGGTTGGTAATTAAGAGTTCCTTAGTGTGTGTGTACAGTATGAGGACCCGGTTGGGACTCTTAATGTTTCCGGGTATCCTATTTTCATTGTTTTTTATCCTGCATTAGCAACATGTGTTAGATCTCGGGAAATGGTCATGAAACAAAAATGGTTACACTGCTCACAACCTCTACAGTACATGTAATGTGCAGTTCTAGTTTGCAGGTGCTCAGAATAAACACTTACTCATTTTTTCCCAAGCTTCGCTTTGGCCTCAGATGGTAGTGCCCATTCAGATGATAGTGGACAGTGCTTTGCGAAACGGTGTAACCCATGGTCGCCAGCCAGGTATGAATGTGTATGGAGGTCATCCCATAATGCCCGTACTGAAGCTGCATCTACCGGCATATCTCATGGGGAATGATGGCATGCATGGTACTGTACTAGAAGAATCATAAGATGTTGTCAGCCGCTGATGAAATTCAAAACTGGCAAATGGGCCTCATTGCAGACTCACTTAACATTATATACCAGCATGGTGCCAGGTGCGGGGGACGCCCACTTTGCATTGTGTGTCAAAAGACTACAGTTATAAGACTTGATTTCCACGTTCAGGATGCACCTCTTCATTGGACATTGTTAGTGTGTTTACTGTCCTGTACCTTACACCTCGTATACCCTGTCAGCATGGCATCCGTCTGTACAACAGCTTTCTACAGCAGGGGCAGAAGCATACGACCACCTGTGAGACCGGTAGTCGGCCGTGCGACACCCTTGAAGAAGAGACGCAGACAACCACCAAAGTGCCCAGTTACTCCTCTGGCAGCTCCAGCTCCAGCTAAGACCGCAGCTGGGAAGGCTGTGCGGAACCCACGTGAACCCAAATGGAAAAACATGGTACACAGTTGGTGTGTTGAGCCACCAGCCCATGCTTTAGCATGAATTGAAGAAAGGAGGGCATTTAAAAGGGCATAATGTATGGGTAAGTCAAGTACAAGTTGCTTTACTGCTTTGCAGTACATGCACAACATTTCATTAGACCATGACCATGCATGTTGTTTATCCATCCCCGGAGGGTACCAGACACAAGCCGTATATACAGCACAGGAAGCCGCTAGTGCAATAACAGACATTTCTGTTTCACTACTACTTCCTACAGACTCTCCTCCGCCACAGGAATATATGCCCCCAAGCCAGTCATCATAACAATCCCAACTAAGAATGTTATTGGTAAGCTACAGTACGGTACACAACTTTGATGGCATGTTTCATAGTGAATGCCACTTCATTGCTCTGCCTCGCTTTGTGATGCCATAAGGTACAGTATGCATGACATTTCTTGATGTTTAATCCGTTCCATAGTGCTTCGGCCACAAGTGCAGCTGACGTTTTCTCCCCAAGAAACCGCAGTGGCAGTGCTGGACTGGTCCATTTGCACACCTTCTCCTACAGGTGAAGCACACAATGGCAAGTGTGTATTTCAAAACTGTAACTGCATGCATGCATTGCAATCAAATCTTACACCTGCTGGTGTGTGCGTTTGTGAACTGTAGTGTCGCTGGAGTAGGCTTTGCTGACAGAAGAATATGATGACCAACTTGAGGGACTTCTGTGCGCCACACTCCGTGAGTCTGCAGGTAAGAAACTGTATTGTAGTGTCTACTGTACATGTTGATGGCATTCAATGATATGCACCTTGCTGTAACTGTACTGAATGCTCCTGTCATATGGCCAATTGCAGGGACTCTGGATGACAGTTTGCTGACCACCAAGCTGGATGAGGGCCTGCACAGCACCACCAGCCACCATTCACCTGGTAAGCTACATTATTGGCTCTCCCTTCAATGTGGGGGTGAAGTGGGGAGTGCACTAAAGTACTATAAGCATGTTTTTCCATTTTTCCTTTGGCACTGCACGTGCTGTTTGATATTGTGTAAGCTTTGCCGTGCACTTAGGGTGCACTTTTCTTGTTTTTGGTGGCATTCAATTATTTGCACCTTGCTGTAACTGTACTGAATGGTAATCTGTCTGTTTGTAATTTCAGGGATACTGGATGACAGTGTGCTGGCCACCCCACTGGATGAGGGCCTTCAAAGCACTGGCAGCCACCATTCGCCTGGTAAGCTACATTACTGGCACTCAATTCAATGCAGGGGTGCAGTAGGTAGTGCACTAAAGTACTATTAGCACGTTTTTCAGTTTTTCTTTTGGCACTGCATGTGCTGTTTGATATTGTGTAAACTTTGCTGTGCACTTAGAGTGCACTTTTCTGGTTGTTGATGGCATTCAATTATATGCACCTTACTGTAACTGTACTGAATGCTGCTGTGCAGTAGTAATAACATGTGTTCTTGTATCCCCCAGCAGTTCAAACTCCGTCTATGTACATGCTTGTGCTTGAACCACAGCATGTTTTCATAATGCAGCAGAAGGCAGCCATGACCCACATACTCGTATGTTGCCTTGCACATCAGGTGGATGAGAAGATGGAAGCCATGAGAAAAACACTCACGTAGCATGTGGGAGTGGCAAATGAATGGCGGCTTCAACAGGCAGCTGCGCCAGTGCCCCAAGCGAAAGCACGTCATGGAAGCACAGAGGGGTTCTGCCCAACTGTAGAATGCCCAAAGTTACAGAGGAGGTTCAGGTTGCCATACTTAACATTGCGAAAAACGACATGGGCAGACAGGCACGGGAGGTCTTTAAATATCTGGTCGGGTTCAGAACATATCGTGAGTGGGTTGGCAAAGTTAACTGGTTTGAAACTGATGGCAAGAAAGCTCTTCCTCAAAACCTGTGTGACAAAATTACAGACATTGTCGAACAAAGGCACACAGGTGACCAGATGGGCATAGAACACACAAGAATCAACAAATATCTGCCTATGCAATGTACTGTATGAGTACCTGGAGACCACTCCGAGATCCGTTCGGCAGAAAGAGAACCCATACCACCCTGCCTGACAAAGTGACCAGGGCAGCAATGGACAGATTACAATCCCCTTTGAGTAACATCCAGTCACAGCCCCAGATCCAGCCCCAGTTCTGGACGCCCGTACAGCTGTACAACTCCATGCCCCTACAGCCACACCCACCCATTGTAAACACACCCCACGCACCGCCATCTAGGGTGATGGCAACCTGGCAGGAAATGTACCCTATATCAGGTTTATTAAATATCCCATGAGAAGGTGCAAACAAAAACATGCACTACACCCAGGTCGGCTGACTTACTGTAGAATACGATCTACAATAAAAGCATGGTTTGGCAGCTCTGTGTGCTTTTGTTTGGTATCATTACAAAATAAGTCTTGTATTGCAATAAATCAGTACAAATGAATAAAATGATTACAAGACCAAAACAGTATACAGAATGCAAAAGAATTGTGCAATCACACACTTCAACTGATTGTATCGTTCGATTAAGTGAATTTGAAAGTAAAAAAATGCAACATGTAGCAATTCATACAGTACTGTACTGTATGTGCGAATTGGGGTGCAAATACAGTATGTTAAAAAAGTTTAACACCTGTACCCCTAGGCAAACAGAATGAGTAGTCTGCATTGCACCCAAACAACAAAATACACAATAAATACTGTACCTTTTGTTTTTGATGTACAGTATGCTGCAGTTTGTGAAGGGTATAGCACAAGCTTACACGCCATGATTCTCCACCGCACGCAGGTTAAATTGCCACTGGACCCCAAATCCAAAAAACTGGCACCAGAATGTCATGGTGAAAAGGCACACAGAGCCCATTCCCAGTTGGAAAAAACATGACACATGTACAACTGTGCATCGTGCTTCGTGTGCCATGCACAAATTAAGTTCAAACACATGTGGCAAAATATCCATGTTTAACACAGCGCCTCCAGAAGCCAATCTGAATGAAACGTGGTACAGTACCGAACATAAAAACAAAAAACCTGATAAGGTTTGCAGGCCTACAAGCATTTCTTTAATCATTTTTGTATTGTGCAGGTGTGCCAGGCCAGATGCAATTCAAGGCAAGCCTTTGAAGATGATCAAGAGGGCAGCCGGGACAGTATCTGCAGGAGAGGCCCACAGAAGCGCAAGCAGCTGGACCGACACCACCTCCCCCACACCCGGGTGCAGAAGTGACCTTCACAGGTGTTAATAATATACAACACAAAAGGCTCCTTTCTGTGCATTTAAAACTTTGCCCATAAGGAGACATTATGCATGCAAGTCTTTGGTGCCAACCACCACAGAACTTTAAGTGGGACACAGCGCAACTTTTTAAATGGCTACAGATGCGGAGTGCACGAAACTTATAGTAAAAATAAAAAAGATTGAGTGTGAAATCAATAATATTTACAGTACTCCCAGGTCAAGAACACTGGCAGATGTGCACCTGTCTGGGGAATGAATAGCCGAAGCAAAGGCTACACTACTGCCCCATCAGAGCAGATCATTATGTTGACAGTGTTGCCCTCCCTCCCCCACAAATGCCGGAGTTTCCATGGTTACTGTTGACATTAAGCAAAACGCAACCCCCATGAGCCTTACAAGTGTCCACGCCCACCGCTTCCGCATACTGGCCAGACAGGTTTGATTGCACTGTGCGAGGGAAAGAAAACAAGCCAACCACTATGTCCATCACCCCCAAGCCCATGCATCTTTGCCTAAAAGTTTGTACTGCTGCATGTGTGCAGCTAATCTGTTTATGATTATGCTTATATATGCATAAAACATGATGAATACATGCATATGAAATAACGAGGTAATTACATGTGATGAAATTACATGCATCACCTTGCATGTAATGGAAAAGGTTTGGGCAGTATACAGTATGCTGTACTGCTTCAACAACACAGGCTGCGTGTCACTTAATTTATTGAGGAGCAATCGATTTATAAATCTGCTTATAGTACTGTATATTGAATTCAGGGACAATCGTGCACAAGCACTGTGTATGGATACAGTACAGCACAGCATCACGCTCAGGTTCAACCATAAGAACCTCAGAAGGAAGATGTGCAAAAGGCTTATCTGCTGCTTGCGACCATGGGCTATCCACTGTGAAGCCGATACTGTGTGTCACATACTGTACAGTAGCTTGCCCAACATGTGGGTGAGAAGATCAACGCCATGAGAAGTGTCTTATTGCACTATAGTAATGCTTATGGCTTTCAATAATATGGCTCTTGCTTGACTGTACTGTATGTTTTCCAGGTGCCGGGATGAGAACCCGTGGCCTCTGGGTTGCACAGCAGGGTGCCTTACGTGGCACGCTACAGATAAACCAAAGGCTTTAGCCGAGAAAAGCGCACATGAGCAGCAGCAGCGGTGCTCTCGGTTTCAAGAGTAGCCCAAGAGTCCCTCTGGTTGTAGAATGTCAGACTGCATTGGGCCTGCTTTTCCATGCGGCAGAAAATATGCATACATAATGGAAACGCATTGGTATCTAGTGACCACTTCAGCTAATAAGCTACCTGGACAGATATCGTATCGCAACATTGGCAGGTATGGGTCTGTAGTTACGAGGATACAATGCGCAGCAAAGTTACATGCATGAGTAATGAGTTGCAATGCATTTTACATGTGTAATGGCGATGACATTTTTCTTTTTCCTGATGTGTGCACTCGTCAGGCTTCACCTTTGCAGTGCATACAGGACAAAACTTTTGTTCACAAAATGCCGTTCACTAGTTATTCAGTCGTATACCTTTTAGGACAAACTGCAAAGCGCAGAAAAGAAGCCACACACAAGAACAGGGATGACTCTGGCAAAGTTTCCCAGAGACACCAACGAACAAGAAACAATAGGGTAGTCATCTCAGGCCCACCAAAATGTTACTGCTGCTCAGCGCTAGGAACTAAGGTCGCTAACCTGTGTGGAGAGGACAAGAATTTGGCCCAGTGTGCCAGCAGGAGGTGTGCACCAAGCAGAAAACAAGGAGGAGAGACACACTGACAGGTGTGACCCGCAAAAAGCGAGAGGGCAAAGCTGGGGAGCAAACTGACCCATACCATAGCACAGAATAAGGATGATGTAATTCCAAGGGAAGGAAAATGCAAAGACCAGCAAAAGAGAGAGCCTAACTCTCACTCCACCCCAGAGCCTCCCTACCTTTCTGCCAAAACGCACAGAGATCCTCTTGCAAGGGTGTGTGATCACCGAAAGGAAGGCTTTTCCCCACTTCTACCAAAACCAGTCTTTACCAAATAGGGCGCATGTCTCCTCACCCCGTCTCCCAGGGAGGCAGACCTAATTACCAACACCCAAGTTTTCCAGGCTTCTCCTGGTGCTCCTACAGAACTTAGTGCTGTTGCCTATCTGTTTCCTAAGCAGATAAGGCTGAGGACTCTGCCCTTGGGGGTCTTCCGCAAGTGCTGCCCAAGAATCCAGAGGACGAGAGCACCAGACTCCAAGACAGTGCTAGGTGCCCCAGACCAAGACCAGACCAACCTAGAGAGGCGAGAGATAGCCGAAGTCCCTGAGCCAACCATGACTTCAAGCCAGGCTCACCCAGGGAAATCTGAGGGAGGTGCATGCCTGAGCCCAATCCCGAAAAAGACTGACTCAGGTGAGATTGTGAACTGAAACTGTGACACGCACATCTGGTGTGTTTTGTGGGGTGAGTGGTACAATGCCCGTAGGGTGATAGGGAGAACGAAGACTCAGCCAATACTCTGTGTGACAACACCTCGGTGTCCCACCAAGGTAGTATACCAGAAGGACTTGGTGTGGCGCAACACCAACACTAACACCGGAAGGTGCAAATAGGGGTACAGGCGTGTGGTGAGGTGCTTTGGCTAGTAGCCTAAGGGTATTGTGGTACAAGAGCACAACCTAATTCAGCAAGCCAAAGAAGCCAGGAGACAACAAAAAGAGAAACTAAGTATCCAATATTAGTCTAAGCAAAACAAAGTAGTGAATAGCCACAAAAATAGGTAGGGAGATAATTTTTGTCATATTTTGCCATTTCTGCTATTGTGCAATATTTTGGGGATTGTGTTCTGCAATATTTCTTCCCATATGCTGCTGTGATTTTTCTGTGTGTCATTTTTCTCTTCTGTAACCCATTTTCTGAAAGTGTGCCTAGCTAAAATTATCACCAGAAAGAAAGAGGGCTGGTACACAAAGGAACTTCACACTATCAAAAAGTCTATCCGAATGATTGAAAAAGCATGGAGACGAACAGATAACGAACAGCTACTCAAAGAGCTGAAACAGAAACAACGATACTATGCCTATAAAATCAAGACGGCCAAGAAAGAACATTATACAGGCAGAATCATGAAAGCCAACAGTAGCTCCAAAGAACTTTTTAAAATCATTAAAGAAAT
>JAXIUS010000096.1:0-11099 GCA_035593325.1 Pseudotriton montanus
TATTATGTTATTACAACATACCTGCTGCCCTTGCCCCCCCACCCCCCGGATGAGGGGCAGTAGGTATGTTGTATTAAAATTATACCTACTAGGTATTATGTTGACATATACTTACTGCCGCCCCTCCCCCGTCGGGGAAGGGGGGCAGTAGGTATATGTAAACATAATATCCAGTAGGATATTATATCCATATACCTACTGCCCCCCCACCTCGCCCTGGGGGTGAGGGGTGGGCGGTAGGTATATGGTTATAACATTATACCTACTAGGTATTATGTTTACATATACCTACTGCCCCCCCTCATGGGGAGGGGGGGCAGTTGGTATATGTAAACAAACAAAAAACAACCACCCCTTGTGGTCTAGGTGTAGGGTGGGGGTCTGGCAGTGTGCCCCCACCCCTCTATAGTCACGGGTGTGTGGGGAGGGCGCCAAGGTTACTCCGAGCTGCCGCTGGCGGCAGCTAGTTTTTTTTACATTTTATTTATTTATTTTTTTTAAAAAAAGGTATTCCATTAGTATAGTGGGTGGGGTGGGGGCTGCCAGGGTGCCCCACCCCTCTGGGTGATAGTATGCGCGTGGGGGATGGTGCAGGGCACCCTGAGTGCCGCCGATTGCACGGTGGCACTCGTTTTTTTTTGTTTTTTTGTTACCTTCAGAAAATAAAATCCCTGTTAGTGTAGTGGGTGGGGTGGGGGCTGCCATGGTGCCCCCACCCCTCCTCTGGTCTGTGGGGGGCCTCTGGTCGACATGGGGGTGGGCGATCTGCCCACTCCCCTCTCCTTCCTGTCGAATCCTTGTCCTCTAGTGGGATTGGGAAGCCCCGCCCCCTCTGTGACATCACGGAGGGGGGCGGGGCTCCCCTTTGGTGAATGAGAAGGGGAGGGCCTCCCCTTCTCATTCAACAATGGGATTCCCGATCCGTCCCTCTGGGGCTGGTCAGCAGCCTCAGAGGGACGGATGGGGAATCCCATTCAGTCGCTTCCAGGTTTTACAGCCCGTGTCAGCTGTTTACTGCGTAGCAGTAAACAGCTGATGCGGGCTGTAAAACCATGGCCAGATATCGAAGGGGAAACTTGTTCCCCTTTGATATCGGGCCATGGGAGGCCCACTGCTGTTTGGGGATCCCTGTTAGGGATCCCCAAACAGCAGTAGTGCGGATGATGTCCATGGACGTCATCGGCACTACAGCGATGGATGCGGATGACGTCCATCCGCATTTAAGGGGTTAATGCAATGTATTTACACGCTAAGTTTTCACTATTGTTTTCAGTTTTCGCAGGTTCTTATTCCTTATGCAAATTTAGTCATTGTGAGCGCATATAATTAGTGTTAGGCTTCTGGTCTCTAAGCCAGAGAACCTTACAAAGGGGAGAGGAGCACACAATATGCCTCATATGGGGAGTGGAATACAATATGAATATACTCTGGTGTGGCAAATGTAAATTATAATGAAACTTAGATGGGTGAATATAAACACAATATGCAACTCAGATGGGCAGCGGAAACATCATGATATCCGATGGGGAGTGAAAACACAGTATGGTTATACTCTGATGGGGAGCGGAACACAACACGAATTCAGATGGGGAGTTAAAAAACATTATGAATATCCTCTGGTGGGAATGGAAAACACAACACTGGTAAACTCAGATGGGGCATGGACCACAATGTGGGACACAATGGAACACAATATGAGTATACTTCAGATGGGCGTGGACCACAGCATGAACTCAGATGGGGACAGACAGACGAGGGAAGAGCGCATGTGTGATATTGGTGCTTTGCAGCAAGGCATATGTTGGCAGAAGGATTGTGTAGAATTTTACTGGTGTCAGTATTGTTTTTTAGGGCAGAATGTCCGAGGCCTTTGGGGATGGGGAGGGACCAGGGAGAGGGAAGGAATTACCTGATTGGATAGCGAGTAGGGGGAGGGAAGGACACGAGGGCTGGGCAACCGAGCACAGGCTGCATTTAACTCTGCTCCCTAGGGCGTCCAGCCCTGGGCGGACGCACATGGACGATGGCTGTTAATGGCGGCTGTTTAAAGGAAGGCCACACAACTCTGCTCCAAAGCAGCTGTGGTAAGTTTGGGCAATTTCTGAGGTATCCAGAGACCGAGTGGAAAAAGCAGCCAATGCCCAGGGTGACGGCAGCAATCACTGCAGTCACCTTCCTTTCATGTTGTCCCTTGGTGTAATACTGCTTCTCATAGTATATCCTGAACATAGTATACCCTGAACAGTTTCTGTCATACTGCTTCTCATAGTATACCCTAAACAGTTTCTGTCATACTGCTTCTCATAGTATACCCTGAACAGTTTGTCATACTGCTTCTCATAGTATACCCTGAACAGTGTGTAGTGCTGCTTCTCATGGTATACACTGAACATAGTATATCCTGAACAGTTTGTGTCATACTGCTTCTCATAGTATATCATCAACATAGTATACCCTGAACAGTTTGTGTAATACTGCTTCTCATACTATACCCTGAACAGCTTGGGTAATACAGTTACCCATAGTGGGTTCTGAACAGTAGGTGTCATCCACTACCCACTCTATTTTCTGAGCAGATGGTGCAGCGCTTCCCCACATGCGGAGTTCTAGACAGCTTGTGTAATATTGCTCCCCATAATGTGGAGTGCAATTTTCCACCCACCAAAGATCATCCTTGTCACTGTCTGAGTAAGGTGTATAATACTGTTCCCCATAGACAGTTTTCACTGTGTTTTGACAGAAGTGGTTTTGAATAAAAGGTGTGAATACCACTCCCCATAGACAGTCTTGTCGCTGGGTTTGCCTAAGTTGTTTTCCGGGTTAAATTGTTTAGCTTCCGAAAGGACAGAGGTTCAGATCCTCATATGTTAAGTGGTTTGTCTTCATGGACCCTGTCTTCGAGGAGTCCTACAAACAGTGCAAAGTACTGTGAGACAGAGGACCCCACTCCTCAGAAGCCATATGAGACCTCAAGCACTAATTACACATATCGGGAGGCTGGGATCCCTACTCAAGCGATGCAGGACCCAGCAACAGGACTCAGCACCCAAATACAAATTGAAACCTCACAAACGGTAATGGGATCAAACACAAGTTATCCAGGACACAGAACCAAAACAAAACATTCCAACACGCAGGTTAGCTTTCCATCAATACACATATTTGGTCACATCGGTCAAGACTTGAGGACTAAAAGTGATACAGCTTTTTTGGTAGAATATTGACGCATTTAAAACTGATACACAGACTCAGAGGAAAGCGGGTCGCAAGTTCACACCTACTGGATTCCAAAAGCACACTTCCCGTCAGACCTGGTAGAGAAATAAGATACCAAGATAAAGACTCTAACACCCCTACACATCAGGCTTCGGGATCCAGCACAAATAATACAGGACCCAAAACCTAAATCTAAAAGCATGCACCGCAAACACATAGATGTTTTCTTCCGGGATCCGGTGCAGCAAATACAGAACCCAGAAAGCAAACGAGCAAGACAACACGCACTCAACCCATCACAAACAAACTCAACTCACTCCCCCCAACAAGACTTGAGCATCTAGAGTAGAGGCTCACTTAAGCCCCAGTGATGGGAAGAAAGGAGGGATCTCGGATCGAAATCAGGTCAATTCTGATCCCTGTCGGTGCTATATGAGACCAAAGTGACATAACATAACTAGAGACCACCATGTATGACTACAACGGCAACGCAAAGACACAGCAACCAAATTAAAGACTTACGATAACTGTGGAGACTATCTTACAAGTTTAGGAGTATAGTACTTCCTACACTAGTCTTACATGAAAAAACTATATGCAATCAAAGTTCAATAAACCTTAATTGATCTAAATTATTGTTGCCTCTCACATAATGCAATCTGCACTATATGCAATCCCCTCTACATTACCGTTCAACTTTACAACTACCAGTCCGTCCTCTGAGGGACTGACACCACCCCTCTCAGCTCTTCCTCCACACTTTCACCGTCTACTCTGCTCACTCTTTTCCTTCTACGGAACCAAGTGCCTTTCCCTCTCTGTCCATTTGACACTTGGGTTCCCCCCCACCCCTCTTCCCGTGGGCAGAAGTAAAGTGTCCTGAAGACGGCAGCCGCTGTACCCGGGAGCTGTATAAATGCTACCATGCCAAACCATACAGTCACCGCTGTACATGCACCCCTACAGTCATTACAGAATGTTATGTCTCAGAGCAGAGGGGATGGATAAATATTTTGGTGCAGAAGGAGAGAGGGTAGTGACGGATTGCCCTATCGAGAACTCCGGAAAATCCCACAGGGGCTTGTTCCACACATGCCCTTTTGGGCCTCAGAGACCCTGCGTTCCAGAGGGGCCTGTTTCCCAATTGCCTTTGCTGGGCCTGTGCTCTCGTCCTGACTGGTGCTGTGCAAGTCCTATGCAGAGTTTCTGGATTCCTTACCCCCATACCTTTATAGTTCGACAGTTGCCGACAGTACAAAAGAAGTAGGTATGTGGCTGTGGGTTACCTCTCTGGGCTCTTGTTTTGGGGTTTAGGAGAACTTTTACCTGCTGAGTCTTATAGAGATTTAGTGCTTATAGTGGGCATAGGTTTGTTGTGACCTATGTATTTGGGGCACGGGATTGGGGGAGTTATAGACCTCTTGCATCTCATGGGGCTTCTGGGACTCTTGGGGGAGGGTTGGGTTGGATTGAAAACCGGTACAGGGACAAGTTTGCCAAAGGGTCTGTGGTCCTCAAGCCAAACTGTCAGGTGTCGCAAAAGAAGCATCACACACCCTTTGAAGACCCATGGCATTTAAGTAATTGCAACACATACTAATCACTGTTTACATAGCACTACAAGGCGAAATTCTCCCAGTAGTTATCGTTGTAATAATGGGTTCAGAGAAGTACTTAAGGGGATTGGGAAGGGTGGCAAGTTGCTCCCACACCAAGTGTACAAAACAATAGGGGTACCGGGCAAGGTGGTACCACTGGGAAAATGAATGGGAGCTGCTCCAAAAGGTTGAGGTACTAGTACTACTACTTAAAGAAGTGACACTTGAACCTCGGCCCCTTACTAGCTCCTTAGGTACAGAAACTAGGACACTGGCCTCACAGAGAGTGGTTTCCAACTTACTGCTTATAACAAATTAATAACAAGCGTTGGCCAATGGCATTAGTTTTCTGCTTGTGGTTGTGGGGAGAGGGAGGTCAGGTGGTGATGGGTTCAGAATGTGGGTGTAAGAGGTGGATGAGTAATAGGTGGAGGAAACAGAAGAGCACAGAGGAGATGGGAGGGATAGAGAGGAGGTGAGTATAATGAGCAGAGCAAGATGGAGAACAGAAAAACGTTGAAAAGAGAAAAGGATGGAGCAGGTGCAGAGGGAATAGAAGGGATGAGGTGCAGTGAGGAAAGCAGTGAGAGGAGTAAGGGAAGCAATTGCAGAAAAAGGGGCGATAAAAAGGGTAGTGTCAAATGGGAGTTGGAACAGATGTAGAGGCGATGGGATGATGAAGGTAAGGCAGGTGACAGGATAGCAAGACTGAAACTAAAGGGGGACAAAAGAGGTTGACGGAACTAGCATGGCATTGGTAGGGGACTGAATGATAGGTTTATTTTTATATGTCTTGCTTTAATATACATCTTTTTTTGTTAGCCAGACATCATAGGTTAACTAGGGTTCGCACTGGTGCAGGACCTCTAGCTTTGGTTTTATGATGCATACATGTTCAGCCTCAGTCGGCATTTGTCTGTAGGAGGCAATGGTATACTGTTGTAATAGCTGTCTGTCCAGAAGAGTAGGTCAAATTCTACTGGAGTTAAGAGGACGCAAAACTGCAGAAAACTTTATCTGAAAAATGTATTGAGGCGTCAGAGCCAGGTGTTGCACTTCAAAAGCCTTTGTTTGCTAATGTTTTTATTTTTGTCTGGTTGTGGCTGACCCTCCATTCAGAGCCCCCTTTGTTCTGGGCATTTCATTCACTGGAGAAGCAGATTTGATCCAAAGAGGCACCGTGGCCACACACAGCGCCTCTTGTGTTTGTATAAACAAACAGGCTGGAATTGATCACAGTGATTCCTTGACTTCTGGATGTCTCACAACAATGAGAGCTACTGCATGGCATTAGGAGAGCTACTGGTGGCTCGCGATCCACATGTTCGTAACCACTGGTCTAGATGTTTGTGTTAGTGTTGACGTCCAATTAATGTATATATGTACAGATTTAGTTATAACGAAATTGATTTTGAAACTATGAAATGTGTATATGTATTATGAAATAAAAATTGTATTGAAAAAGTTGCAATGTAATATGTGTGTGAGCGTGTGAACATTACACCAGAATACACCTAATGTTCGGTTGTTTATATATTCAGATACCCCAGTGTACCATTCATAGTCTGGGACAATCTCACTTAGTGGTGAAAAATAACAAAAGAATTGGCCAGTTTGTCTGCCTGATTGTATTGTCATGCCGGATTCTGGGTATTCCTAGGAGGTGTTGGCTCTAGTTTCTGCGAACCTGTGTTTGTAGTGTGCCTGTTGAGTTGATTGTTTGTAATAATAATTGCAGCGTGTCTGTTTTGAACTTGGTTTAGAAACCAGTTCTGAGGCCTCGCAAGGGAAGATACTGCTTTGGTAACTGTGCCTGCTTTCTGGAGTATTTGGAGAAGGTGTGTGTGTTGCTGAGACACGCATGTGTGAGAGGCTATAGAGAAGCATCATTGTTCCCTTTGCTATTCAGAGACTCTTAGTGCCTATTAATACCACTGTTAGAAGCCATGGGGAATATTAGTGGTGAAAGTTTTTTGCGGCGGAATCACCAGCCCGGATCATGTCTGACCAACATGGGTCTGATACAACTAAATGGTCCCAGATCTGGAAAGAGCAGAGTTGCCAGTGTCACCTTCCGGTTTGGCCCCTAGTGGGGTCTTAAGAGTCCGGCATCGTAACGCCATCATCTGCCCCACTCTGTGAGACCAAAAGCATAGTAAGAATGTTGGCCATCAGTGGGAGGCTCATGCTCCGTGGGTTAAGCATAGTGCCACAGAGAAGATGAAAGTGTTATAATCACACTTAGATTTGGAGAAGAAACTAGAGAAGAATAATAACGAAGTGAAGAAGCTAGGGGGCAGCCTTGTTCTAGGTCCCTAGCTAGTTTCATTATCTTTACAAAACACAGAGGCAAATAGCAGCATCTTATCTGGAAACATATTTTAAGGAAAATATCTGTCAGGGCACAGAGCCGGTTTTATGCATAGCAAAAAAGTGCATATTCAGAATTAATGTAAAAAAATCGTTGAAAAATAAAGTTTTGTAATACGGCAATTTTTAGGGAGGTGCAAACATGTTCTCACCCGCACTTAATCACTATGTGTGCTTGCATGCCGAAATATATATATTTTTTTTTACTGAACTGCTGCAACTGCACTAGATGGAGACTGACAATGAAAATAGGCCCAGTGAAGCAGGCCCGGATTTACTCCTTGGGCTCCCCTAGGCACTTGACCCTCTGGTGCCCAGCCGGGCAATTAATTAGCACCTATTTTTTTGTTTTAATAAATGCCCGTGACATTATTCTGAACAATGCCATCTCGTACTGCTCACCCTTATCAGTGAAGTCTTTCCTTGCATTTATGGAAAAACAAGGGTCAGGCAATAATTTATACAAAAATATTCCCAAACTATTTTAATTTACAAAAACACTGTCATGCACTTCAAGATGCAAGATGCCCCTCCTGAGGCGAGGTCTGGTAGAGGCAGTAACATCCAAAGAGGCTCCGCTGGACACAGCAGGGGATGTGCATCAGTTCAGTTAGCAATAACCGCCTCAACCCCAAGTGGACCAGCAGAAGCCGATTGGAAGAAGAGTCATCACGACAGAGCCTCAGTCATGGCACCTTTAGACGGAGAGGCAGGGGAGTGATTCTTCGCAGGTGATGGGGGCCTGGACATAGGAATGTGCTATTCAATGTATTGCGCCCCTGCACCAGGAACCCCAAAAAAGTGAACTTTCCCAGAGTGAACCATGCGCAGCTGTGCAGGAAAAAGCATGGCGTATTTAATTAACGCCTCTGTCCCACAACATTTGTTTAACCCCTCTAGTGCGGATGACGGCTATGCTCGTCATGGGATAACATTAGCACATAATCAAAATGAATTGCATGGCCCATTGACAGTTCATGTCAATGGGCCGCACTTAAGTGGGTAACCACTCCAAACTGCCTTCTCTGCCGCTGCACCTCAACGGTGAAATCAGGAAAAAACTGGAGGCGGACACCTTCAAGGTGTAGATAGTCACATGATTTATCTGCCCTAATTTCCAAAGATTAGCACAGGTGCAAATCCAGAGATGTCTGGCGCATCAAGGAGAGAGAGAGGCTCGTGTGAGTGCAGTCCACAAAGATTTTCTCAAGGGCATCGCTGGTTAGCTCTCCATTTTCGCTAGTACAAATATTTGTGATTTAGTTCAATAGCATGTGGTGCAAATTCGGCATCTGCTGTAGAGCACATTTAAAAAAAATCTGGGCTCGTGTATTATTAGGATCTTGGCCGAGGATTAGAAATCTAGGACCAGTTCCATCAGGGTAGTGTACTATTCCTTACACTTCCCTGACCTGTGCCACATAATCCGGACTGACACCTCTAGTCTCTACCTGCTGAAAAGCCAGGCTTCTCCCTTCTTCCCACTCCCAGGGCAACCTTTGGCAAGGCTCAGGGTGATCTTTATGTCAGCATCCTAAAGTAATCTGATGACTCGAGAAATCACCTGAAACCATCCTGATGTGTGCCCACAGGCCCAACTTTTTACATGGGATGACTGTGGAGTGACTGTTGAGTAATCACCCATACTCACGAAGTAATCCGCAAATCATTTTCACATTAGATGAAAAATTGTGGTGCTCATGAAGTGATCACCATATCGTTCTGAAGTCATTCAGAATCATCAGGCCTAATTTTTCAAGTTTGCTGATGACTTTAAGAGCTTGGTGATGTCTGATGATGGCAAAATGACTTCTGAAGTAGTTGAATGATTACCCAACTGCCCCAGGATGGCTTCTAAAGTTATCTTGTTTGACTTGACCAGGAGCGCCATAATCAGATGATATTGTTATAGGAAAGAAATTGCTTTTATGAACAGAAAACTGGGGACATGGATAAAAAAACATTTTGTCTTCCAAGGGTGTAATCTCACCAAAGGCCGGCCCTGCCCCTCCCCCCTGTGAAATAATGTGGCAGGATGGATAGAGTTCAGTCACATGCAAAAAAACAACAGTGATGGATGGGGGCTACAGGTACAAACCATGGGAAGCCCTCCATACCATTGTTTTTCTCTTGCATATGCCATTACACCAGGGGAAAATTATATGATTACCCAAAGGCAACAGTCAAGCCCGAATTCAAGGTGACCTCTTACCCAGAGGTCTTTCAGAAACAGTGGGCCTCATCCCCAGTGAGGTGCATGTAGGCCGGCGGGCCGGGGTTGGAGTTGGTCATTTCTCAAGACAACAGAGTTTATGAAGAGCCTCTCGTGTGTGCCAGTGCGGCTGAGGCCGAATCAGTCACATGCCAGAATAATATTAGTAGAGTCTGTCACATGTCACACCCCCTTCAGAGGGCGCTTCTGCTTGGACAGTTCCTCAGTGTTATAGGCCGTCTCTTGGCAGCGCACAGCTGTTTGCTAAGTGCGGCCCCGGTAATTAAGCGCAAAGTAAAACACTTGAGCAGAAGTCACACCCCTCCCCCTCCTTTCATTAAAGTGTTGGCGGATACTGTAGCTTTAAGTGACGGGGCTTTGATGCGAGGCTCAAGGCTGTGAAAGGGCCCCTGCAGCCCCGGCATTTTAATTTCCGCAGCGTGTCCTGTAAATATTCTCTACTCAAAATTAATAAAATTTGCATTCTGACTGCTGTAACTATAACGCCATACAAATGTGAACAGTGAAATGGGGAGAGGGCGGCAACGGGGGCTAAAGGCCGGCGTGTTCAGGATAGATACTCTAATGAAAATAATTACATTTGCATTCTGCCCTGCTCCAACACTAACGGCAGGCAAATGTGAGCAGTGAAACTTCAATACACCCGCTTCCCAGCCACACGTTCCTTTTACTTCCTTGTTGCTCCAAAGCCTCTGAGCACTGTGATGTCGTCACACAGTACGGAGGCCTGGAGGCAACACAAGGAATGACCGCGCGTGCGCACTGCTTACATATACAACACCATGTGACAAAAAATTAAACGTTTTCTATTGGACGGCTGGGAAAATTCAAAGCCCCAGAAAGTGCCTTTTGGAACAGCAAGGAAAAACCGAGCCTGGGAATCGTCTGCAAATTGCAAACTTCGTAATTCAGGTACAACTTTATTTTTTACTTTACAAACATACCAATTCATGCATATTAAAGAACAGAGCGTGTTCTTTAATATGCATTAATAAAAAATAAAGGTTATTTTGGGAGTTGACTGTCCCTTTAACCACCTCCCTTACCAACATGTGTGCTGAATGTTTATTTTCAGAACTGTCACCCAGTTCCAAGACATCAGTGACCAGTTCCAGGGTAGCACGTCTTCTCCGATCAAGACCCCCCCTCAGCCCTCCCCTATTGCTAGAGCCCGCAGGCACGAACAGTGCCAGATAGGCTATCCCCGCTGCACTTTTCTTTAATCAGTGCTTCTATATACAATAGTATGAGGTCATTGTCTTCTTTTTCCAGAAGAATTCACCATTTGTATATTTTTCAAGCCTACCCACAGTCACTCTCAGAGTCCCGCCCTGACCACTTCCTTCCCCAATTTTCATCAAAGTCTTCCTTTCGCTTTTTTATTATTACTCTGCGAACGCTGGAGCACAAATTATGTTACCGTCCGGCCTACAGTCTCCAACACTGCCTCACCCAAGACTGCCCCCTGCCGGCTGAATTATTAAGATAACACTGTCCATGTACGTACATGGTGCGTGCAAGCTTGTTTTGGCCCTGTGCTGCCTGCTTGCGTCACTGCCTAGAATTAGGCACTCCCAGCGGCCCTTGCGTCAACAAAAGGTGGAGGCACTGGCTGCCAACACAAACTGCTGCCCGCTACCTCTTTCCCAAAATGCACCTGCCTCAAACTTTTAATGCAGTCT
>JAXIUS010000097.1:0-11082 GCA_035593325.1 Pseudotriton montanus
ACCATCAGGGGTGGTTGGTAGGTGTTGCTTCAACTAGGGCTTGAACTTGATGCTAGATGGTAGTTGTTTGGAGTGTTAAAGGTGTATGAGGTATTGGGTGTATCATTAGTGAAGCTGACGTCGGGAGTGTCTATGCTGTAGAGCATGTCTAAGGGATAGCGAAAGTCACTAGCATGAGGGATGTTAGTAGACAGTAGAAAGGTTTTGCTAGGTGGTATAGGGGTTGAGTGTGTGCTAGGGGGGGTGTCGAAAGATTGTTGCACTGAAGTTTTCCCTGTGCTGTCAAACGGGTGGAGGTGATAGGTGGTGGGCTGAGGCAAGGCAGAGTCACCTTAGTTTGGTGTTGATACTGCTTGAGCTCAGGGCACGAATATAGTGGCAGAGCAAAGTATATTTTTGTCAGCGTGTTATAAACCCTGGAGGTAGGTGTGATGATACACGTGCGTGTATTAGGCATCGCACGGATTATGGTGGATGTGGTGGCTAGAAGAGGGGAGGAGTGAGTTACAGAACATGTTCTGGGGAGTAGAAACTCACCACTAAATGAAGGAAGACAACGGCTGGTGGCAAGTTCAGCAGGAAGACACACCTCAAAACACCTACCAGACTCCTGACAGGCATCCTTAGCTGTTGTCCTTTGCTGCTGGCCGGCTGCGCCATCGATTCTTCTTGCTGGCCAGCCCTGGCAGTGATTGGCTGAGGCCGGGGGCTGGGCCCTGTGTGTGTCTGGAGCGCTCGTATGGCTCTCGATAGGGGCATCCATGTTGGAAGGTCCGTGTCTGCATGTATCCGATGGTCCTCGGCTTTGTTGTACGGCTGCCCCTGTGGTAGGCGAGCTCGCTTGCCGTCGTGCTCCGGATGCCGCAAGCCACGACGGAGCATGCCGAAACTCAGTCAGGGCCCTGACTGAGTTTCTACTCGGTATTACTGAGTGGTTTCACACGTTGTGAAACCACTCAGTAATATAGAGTTTCAAAACTCGTAATCAGGTCACTCGGTAAGTTGTGTTGCTTCTACAATGCAGCTTATATGTATTCATGCTTATGGGATATGATGCTCCTTAAATGATAGGTAGCTCAATGTCTGAGTTGCTTGTTGCTTGAATTGTCCCACACCTATGACGCTGCTTATATGGTAGATAGTAATTTATTGTACTACCTGAGTTGTGCGGCTCTGATAAAGCCTAAACCATAAAAACCTCTACATGAGAGAAGAATCAATTTCCTGCCACAAAACAGTACTCTACTACACCAATATCACATTCACCTCTAGGTATGAAAACCACAGTGCCGTGGAAAGCAACAGTGGCTCCACTGTTCAGCACAAGCCCTACGGTTAAGCTAACCAGTAAAAAACACAGCTGAAACTGGCTCTGCTGAAAGATTCTTCTACAAGCCTGAAGTATACACCCTCCAGACAGTGATGGTGCTTTGCATCAGTATATTTCTGGCCTTATGCCGTGGACTTGATGGTAAACAAGGTGATGCAATGTGTGCGGTGCTGGTTTACCCCAGCTGAACGTGGTAATACAGGAATTGGAGCATGCCAGATATTAAAATGGTATGAATGTCTGTTGACTGTGCTGTAATACCTCATTATAACTTCATTCGGAGAGCAATCGAGCCTCGCACCACCCTATTCTACCCTTATCTTCTTATACCCATACCCATAGGCCGGGAAACACACAAACACTGACCAACGTCTCTCCTAACTCGCCACCATCTCCGCCGCACCACTTTTCTTTCACCATGCTATCATAAGCACTCACCCCTCTGCGGTCTAGAGTTTCTTTCCTCTTACTGTTCCTTTAAACTCAAGACCAAATCCCCTCCCTGAGGGCAGACGGACAGGGTTCTTCAGATGGCAGCAGCTGTACCCAGGTGCTATTCAAATGCCTCTGTAACATAACACAACATAGCACAACATAACATAACTACTGTGCCCAATGTGGCACCCATCACCCCTGAGCAAACTGTCACCATCACCCTAATCCCGGTCTCCCCAGGGGGCTGGTTCAGACAGGGTCCTGAGCGCGAGGATGAACAGGTGCTAGTCTCACCCCATGACAACTGCTCTCCGTGGGACTACACCAAGGGCCCAGGCACTGGGCCCACTGAGGAGCCGGAAAGGAAGGCCAGGTTTCAGGAGGCCATGGGAGAGCTGCTGCAACATCTGGAGCGGTTTGAACTCTTTGGCCGGCAGCCTCTGTGCATGAAACACAAGTGCTGAAGGCATACCAAAGGCAAGCTGCTGCTTCGGAGTTCCTCACTGAGGCTGTTGAGGGCATCGAGGTCAGGGATTTTGAGGGTGCAGTGGGGGGGGGGGGGATGGGGAGGGCGGGTTCCAGAGGGAGCGGGCCGACCTGCGCACACAACTGAGGCAAGCTCCCAGGGCAGACATACAGGACAAGAAGCAGCTGCTGATGCTGCTACATGCCAATATGTCTGCCATCCACACTCTTACGGAGCAGGTGAGAGAGCACAATAATGTCACAGGAGACACCATCGCCAAAGCAATCAATGACCTCTCCACCTCAGTGCAGCAAATGCATGTGACAATTGCCCACACAGAAGTGCAGTTCCAATCAACCTCGACCACTCCGACACGATCATCTGGCACCGCCTCGATCCAGGCCAGTGCATGTCCACCATCTCCACCCTAATATGGACCCCATAGACGCAGTGGAAGTGCAAGGGGTAAGTAATGAGTGTGGTAACAGCATGGGCACCATTGCAGTCTTGAGACTCTGGGGTCACTGGTGGACAGTTGGGGTTAGGGTGGCAGGAGGGGAGTTGATGGAAGGGTGCAAAGTTGAGGCTAGGGTGGTGGGAGGGAGGGAAGGGAGTTGAATAGTAGTTACACAGTTTTCATGTACTTTTCCAGTAATAAACACGAGTACAACTATTTGGTGCCTCAAGGTGTTTTATTTACAGGTGTGATGGTGAGTTTGTTGTGTGGTGTGTAAGCTGTGCATATGTGCAGTTTGTGCAATCAGGTGAAGTAGTTAGTATGGTATGGTAATGGGTTTTTGTAGGGGGCGTTCTTACCGCTGCTGCAGTGTCGTTGCGCCATGATGCCATTCCTTGTGGCACGCTCCTCATTAGCATCTGCCTGTTGTGCTTGCAGGTCACCTGCATCATCGTCCACAACATCCAGTTCTGGGCCCTGGGGCATTGGCACACTATGTCTGATTGCTATGTTGCGCAAAATGGTGCATAGCACAATGCTGTCAAAGACCTTCTCAGGTCAGTACTGCAGGGCACCTCAAGTATAATCCAGGCATCTGAAGCAACTCTTGAGGAGACCAGTTCCGTGTGCGGATGTGCACCTGATTGTATCGTTGTTCTGGAGGAGTTTGGGTTTTCCACATTAGGGTCTTCAGCCACGGCAACAGAGAGTACCCGGAATCACCTAGGGGGTAGAAATATGAGGGTTGTAACCAATGTGCCTTCCCTCTAATTATTCTGATCCATGTGCGCCAGCAAAAGGTCTGCGTGCACCATCAACTGGACTGTGCAGCAAGATAACTAGAGCTGGGGAGCCATAGAGGGCTTGAGCCAGGCTCGGGCCCAACCTCGGGCTTGGCTCGGGCTCGCCAGGAATTTAACTCCTAGGATCCCCCTCGAGCCCAGTGCTCAGATATGCAGGACAGAGTGAATGCTCTGCATACTATAGCCTTGAGTAAAATTGTATAAATGTGGTGCATTTATACAATTTCACTCTACATTTTCACCCAACAATGTATAAAAGTATTGCATTTATACAATGTCATGTGCCCCAGTTAGGCTCGTGCTCACAGAGCATTTTCAGCATGAGCCAAGCCAGGCTCGGTTCTGGCTTGGCTCATTCTGAAAATGTTCAGGCTCACCCAGCTCTAAAGATAACGCAACAAGTCACAAAGTGAGCGAAGGTAGTGGATAAGCCAATGACATGTAGTCATTGGATTATCTGTATTTAACAGTCTAAAAGGGGACTGACACTGAAGTGATGCATTCAAATGTACTGGCTCCAAGTAACATTAAAGTGAGCGCGGTGTGCCTGCGTCGGCTGGCTGAGCAGGGCAGGCAGCTAAATTGAACTAGAGGTTCAATTGAGCTGCCTGCCTCTCTGCACCAAGTGCGCGCTGGCAAAGGAGGCCTGCGCGGCAATATTCGGAAGGTGCGCGCACGCACGTACGCACCTTAAGAGGGAACACTGGTTGTAACAGCTTATGTCTGAGCATGGTGCACTGTAGTGGTCTGTGTGCCAATGCATTCCAGGGAGTGGAAAGGGGATATGGAAGAGGGGGCGTAAGTGTGTGTGTGTGTGTGTGTGTGTGGGGGGGGGGCAGTGTCAATGTGGATTTAGTGCTCATCACCTTGCCTGTCCACTCGCCACCATTGGCTACCATGCAGGTCACAGGTGCTAGTTACTACACCCTTCACAATTTTGTGGCTTGTGGGGGTGGTCCTTACCCAATAGGTCTGTCCTGGGTGGAACGTGTAGCTCCATGAGGTCATACAGGCTGCTGGATCGCAAGATGCGGGCATTATGTGTGGAACCAGAGTTGTGGGCACACCTGCTGGATGCAGAGATTGGCAACAAAGACCATCTGCACATTCATTGTGTGTGTGTCATGTTGCTGTTTCTGTAGGCTTGCTCGTGAGCTCTGGTTGGCACTATCGCTATGTGGGTACAGTCAATCCATCCAATGATGCCGAGGAACCGTGAGATGGCATAGAATGCTCCCTTCATGGCACTGATGTCTTCTGGGGTGCGGGGCATGTACATGTGCTGCCGTACCCTACTGATCATGGCTGCCAACACCTGATTCAGGATGTCTGAAAAATTATGTGAGGAATTTACCTCTGCGCCCTGTGGAGAGCCATCAGGGGCCTCAGTGGAGAGGGCAGAGATGATGGCTAGTTTCTTTGAGACAAAGGTGCAGAAGATCAGGGACGATATTACATCTCGGCCCAAGAGTTTCCCTAAGGAGGTTATCTCCCCATGGCCTACCCTGTGCCCCCTGTCTTCTCGGGGTTCAGGGAAGTGTCTGTTGACACTGATCTCATGTCTTGCCTACATAGGTCCTTCTTCCTCGCCTTTGGATCCATTGCCGTCAAAGATCATGAAACAGCTGGCACAGGTAGTGGCCCCGGATCTGGCCACCTTGATTAATAAGAGCTTCACGGAGGGTGTGGTGCCTACCTCCTGAAAAAGGTGGGGACTGGATCCGGAGGATGTTAAAAACTTCAGACCCGAAACGCAACTTAGGCTGGTTACCCGAATCGCAGAACATCTGGTGACGGGGGAACTGCAAGGCCATTGCGAAGACAATTCCTTGCTGCACAATCTGAAGTCTGGCTTTCGCCCAGGAAGGGGTACGGAGACGGCGCTGTTTGATGTGAGGGAACATCCCCTGGAGGTGATCGACAAGGTATAAGTTACTTTACCCAGTAACTGTAGCTCACCAGTATTGTATCTTATATAGATTCATAATGCTGTTGTGAAATATCCCCCCAGCCCAGGCTGGGAGACCGGAAATTATCATAGTACATAGTAGTAAAAACTAAAAAACGTATTTTCCACCAGATGGCAGTGAGTGCATATTGCATGCACTACATATCACTGTCCACTGGTCCATCATAGCAGTATACTGCAGAGGCAGTACACCTAACTAACCACTGGTCCTCCCTCAGTTGCACTGCCCCAATGCAGCCTCTACTCCCCCCACTGTCCAGTGGCCTCACTTTTCGCACGAAGCGTTAGAGTACTGTAGGGAACACGCAGTAGCAACTGACTAACTAGTCACCCCCCCCCACGCTGCCTCACTGGGAGGACGGGCAGGCACGTAAGATACAATACTGGTGATCTACAGTTACTGGGTAAGTAACTTATACCATCACCAGTATTACGTATCTTATATAGATTCATAATGCTGTTGTGAATGCAGTCCCTCACCAATGGGTGGAGGGAAGAGGCAGCTCATGAGAACAGGTTCCGTAAAACGGCGTGTCCCACCGCCGTCTCTTGTCTGGAATGTACATCTAGACAGTAGTGTTTAGCAAAAGTGTGCAGAGATCTCCATCGAGCCGCACCACAAATGTCACTCAAAGGGGTGCCAGCCAGCAGAGCCGTCGTCGCTGCCGTACCCCTAGTAGAATGGGCAGTAACGCGCCCAGGAAAATCTTTACCAGCCAGACGGTAACACTCTCTAATACATGACACAATCCATCTGGATTTGTTTCCTTATGCTGGAGGGAGTGTTTGAGGGGGGGCTGCTATTTCTGTATTTTAATTTTTGTATTGATAGTTTTATTTTATGTTCTGTGCGCTGCGAAGTGGTTACAGTTGTGCGCCAAATAAATCATTTTTTTCATTTCATAAAGTTGTCTGTGATAGTTCATGCAGTGGTGTGCTGGTACGACCTGGAGGCACAAAATTGTGGCACACTCAGCAACTTTAGCAGTGGTGGGATGGTGTGACAATACGGATGTCAGGAGAGATGTCAGCAGCAATGTCCTGCAGTATGTCATTAATGAACCCCATATTCAGCCGATAGGTTGTTAGTACCTGCTGGTCTGTCATCCCCAGGGGTGTGAGCTTTACCTGTGGGATGTTTGCATGGTGCAGTCTTCGCCTCCTGTGCTGGCCCTGGGGTGGAATGGGTGCCACAGGTGGGGGTGCTGCCGGTCGGGCCATTAGTTGCCTTATTATGGCCTATGCCATGTAGCGGGCCACTCTGACCATGAGGTGGTGGAGCATCTGCCTCTGCTGCATTCTCTCAGCCATTTTCGCCTTTCACAGCATCCTCTGTGTGGTTTGTGAGCTTTTATTGGCAGCGTTGCAGCTGCCCAGTGACCTATTCACCTGGTGGCCCAATTGGCATTTCATGCGCAGACTTGTATGTTTTATGGGGTTTATTTTGCATAGCGACTCGCCTCCGTCACCTTGGGACCAACTTTACTTTTCTTGCTTACATTCCACATTGTTAAACGCATTTGTTATGTGTACGTGAACTCGTAATCATGCGGGATGTATGCATGAATTTAGACAGTGGATTTTGCTTATTGTCTATGTGTTTTTTGCGCAGGCCACACACATTTTCTTCCGTATGACCTATAATCATGCATAACAGGGAACATGTGGACCCCCTTGTTTCATGTGTATTCTCGGCATGTTTTCACGCTATACATGACCTGCAGAATAAGTGGGGGAGACTGTTGGCTTGTGCCTCAGGCTTTGAAGTGTAAGGCGAAGAGTAGGACTGTAAGTAAGGCAGCTCACAGGCGAAGTGTCTCCCTCTTTGCCATTCAAAAGTTTGTGTTACTGCAGAAGGAAACCATTACTGTCATTCAATCAGTATGATAGGGCAACAGTTCCGGCCATTAGTTAGGGAACGCCATCCGGTCATCCTAACGTTCACACGTTACCAATAAAAGTGATGTCCTTATCATGTAGGATCTTATTTTTAAAGGCTAGTTAATATTTTATTAGCATTGTTTATACATTTTAAATCATCTTGACCGGTATGAAGGAATCTCAGAAAGATATAGCACTCTCCTCCAAGGGTTTGCATTCTCCCCCAACAACTACTGTAGCATCTGCAGAAATGCTTGGTTCTCCCAGTAACACAAGTTCAGACTGCACCCCAGAACAAAATGCTGTTCAAATATTATTTCTAGCCACATCAAACACTGAAATGAACTGCTAATGCAGTTCAATGTAATTACGTCTCAGTCCATAACTGAGAATGTAATTACATTGCTTTTATCAGGCTGTGTGGTAATAGGGGGGGTCTCTTTTTTAAAATTGTATTTGTGATTTTCAAAATACAGCAAACACATTATGTAATTCATCACTGCAAAAAACCAATTCATCATGCAAAAAAAACCCATAATATCACTTGATAATATTTACACTGCAGGAGTCAGTATGTATAGAAGAGAAGTAACACTGATATTGCAAACACTTCATGTGTCCTGTTGCCCGGGCTCAAAGTGAGTCACTTAAAATAAAGAACACCATGAAACAGCACAGTTCTTTCTTATTTGAGGGTCGGAGTCAAGAACAACCAACTAACCAACACATATAACACACCTCACCTCCACCCCTCGCAGACCCGGATCATTAGACAGCGGAGCATCCGACATAACCAACAAGCAACATACTGATAACTACCCAGTAGACACTAGAGGAACTTCTACTAAAACTCCTCAAATTAGTCAAGGCGAGCAGTCAAGTGAGTTTCGATAAGGCATCCGCATATACCCTTGCCGCTGTAGGTTCAACAAACACTGAGGTCTGTCCATCATGATGAACCCGGAGTTTAGCCGGGTTTAGAACGTTAGCAGTAGCTCCTTTAAGCATTAATTCTTTACGAATTTCTTGTAGTTCACACCGTCTCTGCAGTCTCCCGACAATAGTCAGGAAACATTAGAATTCTCCTGCCCTCATAGTAGACGCCCTGCTTTCGGGCTGCAGCACGTAACACGAGTTCTCTGTCTGTGGCCACCATCAGCGTAACCATCACCATACATACCTCCAGTAGTAGACAAGGAGTTTTGGCTCACGGTGGCCAGTCTCTTTACTAATTTCACCTCCCCTCTGTCGTCATTGTCCTCTTTCAAAACTTCTTCCTTTAAAAATTTCTTGACTTCTAGTGTCAGATCCCTACCTTCGGGCAAAATCGGGAAACCCAGGAGTCTGATGTTCCCTGCACGATTGGCATTCGAGAGAGCTTCCAAGCGTCTCTCCACCGACATTATGGATCTGGCCGCACACATCTGAAATTCACCAAAAGAAGATTGCTGATCTTTTACCTCCTGCACAGAGGTTTCTACTGAAGTCAGGCGAGTGGAGTTGCCTGTTAACTCATTATTCAGTGCCAACAATTTAGAATCATGTTCGATTAATTTGTGGTTTATGTTGTCCAGCTTGGCGTGGAGGCTCTCAAGGGACAACAACACGGCATCCCGGTTTGACACCGAGGGTTCTGCGTCCGCCATTTTGGGAAGTTCCTTCACGCGGCCCCCCTCCTTGGACAGGGAGCGGGGGTGGAAAAAGGCATCCGCAGCTGTGTCACCCTGCCATCGCCCCTTCTTCCCCTCCGTCATAGCCATGTCGGAAATCAAGCCCCACAGCCGATCAGGTACTGCCGGGGCAGAGACGTCGCAAACTCACACCCGCGTCAGCGTTGTGGGACTGCCGGGCACCGTCGCCACCCCCCCCCTTCAACTCACCGGGGTCGTGTCTCCTGCCGGTTCCTAGGAGACACACACATTGGAGATTCCGCCACTGAATAGGTGAGATGCGGTCCCCTCAAGGGATCGCCGACACTTGTTGGACACTCCTGCAGGAAAATGGCGGTTTAGCGCGGCATCAGCCAAATCAAGTTGTTGGTCGTCCCTCCAATTGTAAATCCCATCTCGGACACAGCCGGGGGATCCCGGAGGTATCAGACGTTAGCACGACCAGCGCCAACTCAATTCCGGACAGTGAAGTAGGGGGCCCAGTCCCGGCTGCACCGGAGCTCCGTCAGATCACCTCCATTACAGTTGGCGGTTAGCTCCGCCCCCCAGGGGGGGGTCTCTTTAATTTCCAAACCCCACCATCCCCTAGGCTGCAGTGTAAAAACACTGATGGTGAACTGCCATAAGTGGATGATACACATAAATAAAGTGTGTTGTTTACTTATTCTAGAGCCAATTAGTTGTGACGCCTTTTTGTAGAAAGTACTTAGAATGAAGCAAAATAAGAGGCAACCCTTTTGGGTATATTGTATGCAAATCAGCTATCTTTAATCTGTTTTTAAGTCTTTGAGCTAAATTGGGCTAATATCTCGCAACTAGTGTATGGGTCCATCCCAGGACAGGAAATGCAGGCCACCCCCTCCATGCTGGATGGAAAGTGACCCAGGAGGGCGGGGGGACTCGGGAGCATGAGGCCACCCCTAACTGTCCTGGCCCCCCTCCATCCAGCATGGAGGGAAGGCCAGCAATTCTGATCCTGGGACGGTCCCCCTCCATGGTGGATGGTGGGGGCCTGGACAAGCGTCGGGTGCTGCCACACTTGAGGAGGGGGAGGGGCGGTTGTCAGGCAAGCACTTGTTGAGCGGTGAGGAGTGGGGGGTTGCAGGGGTGTGTGCGAGAGGGTGCTGGGCAAGTACTAGAGTGGGGGCTGCGGGCATGTGGTGCTGCCACACTTGTTCAATGGGGGGCTGCATGCACCAGATAAGCGGTTGAGGAGCAGGGGGTGCAGGAGGGTACCAGGTAGGGATTAGCGAATTCTTCCGCCAAAAAGCGGATGCGTGAGAATTCACCAACTTTTCCCGCTTTGCCAGACCCACGAAAACGACATGTTTTCGCAGGTCTGATGAGGCGGGAATGAACTTTAAAAAAGTTCGCCAAAACACAGGCAAGTTGCATGTTTTTTGGCAAACTTTTTTAAAGTTCAAGGCAACCCCTAGCTAGAAGTTGAGCTGCAAGTAGAGAGGTGCGCAAACGTGTTATTTATCGGTGTCGAGATGTTTTGGCTCCTATTGCAGGAAACACGCTTCAGTACACAATGTAATCGTTTCCCTTTGACATTGCACGCAGTGCGTTGTAACACACTATGTAAACGTCTTTTCACAACTGCTGCACAGTTTGCTTGCAATAAAACAGCCAACCTAGCAATAAGTTGGGCTGCAAGCAGAGTGTTACGCAAACGCGTTATTTGCCGGTTTAGAGCCGTTTTGAGTACACAAAGAACAAAGGCACTTACAGCAGTTTGTTCGTTTTAGTAATAATTATGCCTCTAGCAGGGGGCTCACTGCTAAAGGCATAATCATTACTAAAACAAACAAACGGCTGCAAGTGCCTTTTGGCAATAGGAGACAAGTCCATGGCCCTGATTACGAGTTCACTTATGGATGCGCAAGAGGCATCAAGAAAAAGCTTGCGAGCAGTGCGCAAGCCTGCGCACTGCTCACAACCTTTTTCTTTTCAAAACCGACTCCTAATTATGAGTTGGCGTATGGGGGGTTTTGAGGAATTTGGTGGGTTGCTTATGCTGCGCATACGCAACCCATCAAACTCCTCTACAGCCCGCCCTCCTCCTCCC
>JAXIUS010000098.1:0-11059 GCA_035593325.1 Pseudotriton montanus
TAGAATGATGATAGTTTTATTTTGAAGGTTTGCATGTACAGAACAGCTTGGTTCCATGTGGCATTGTGACAATTTGCTGAATGTGCACAGTGCTGCAAAGGGCCACGCTGCATGTGTATGCATTACTGTGGGAGCCACACAAACCACGCCTTCACTGCCCTTCATTAATTCCTGCATCCCCTCTCTCCTTTCATGTTTGCCTGCGGTCTGTGGGTCACCCTCCTATCTCTCGTTTCCTCGCCTTACTGCTGGCACTGGAGGTGGAGTGTGAGAAAGGACTCATTGTACAGTTGCTGACCTGCTAGCCTCAACTAACATCTTGCAGAATCATTGTCAGCTTATCACCTATTTCATGCAGATCAGATGCCTGTGCTGACAGCATTCTCAACAGTCTCAACAAAGTGTGTGGAGTGCACAAGCACTTAAATCTGCAGTGGGAGTTAATCGATGCTCATCAGATGTGATCCGCTGTTATTTGTTGGGTCCTATCCTGTTTTCTGAGCTGCCCCAGGCTTATTGGAACTGACAAATATCAGACAGGTGCCAGCGGGGATTCTTTAATACTAATTCACTCTCAGAAGTTGGGTGTCATTCATTTGATCTTTATGAAGTTCAGCCAATCTGCACCGTAGATCAATAGCAGAGGAAGAAAGGTCTATACAAAAGCCCAGCTAATATAGTATAACTTGTTTGTTAGAATTCTATAACAGAACGTTGGAAATTATTCATTAAGTGTGAATGCAGCACAAGACCATCTCAGCAGCGCAAAATGTTTAAAATTATATAAAGCAAATTTGTTAGTGCTATAAGGGCTCATTATACCAAAATTGGAGTTTACTCCTTATTCAGAGTTTTAAAAGTGTGTAGGCCTTTGCATTGCTTGTTGCCCTTCATAGTAAACCTTCCCGACACATTCTATATCTTTTACAAAGTTTTACAAGGCACAAGTGATAATAACCTCTTTTCGTGTTATGGCAAGTAAAATGCAGGGTATACAACAGGGTATAAGTCATCCAATGCCAAGTGCAGTAAGAGAGGAACATTCTGAATGATCTTTACAGTCAGATTCAGTACCGGATAGCGCAGAACTCCTTGGCATTAAACAATGCCAAAATAGAATTTCTGCTAATTGGTACGGGTGCAAGAAGCTCTCGGCAGACTACAAAGCTCTCACTCTGTCTGGAATGAATATCCCAGTCTTAATGTGTGAAAACTCTAGGGCCCTCATTATGAGTTGCTCGGTAAAATACTCGGTAACACCGAGATTCGGTGTTACTAAGTCCGAGTGACAACAATTTTCCAATACCGAGTGTTTATGAGTTGAAATCATCAGCATCGAAAAAAAAAATCAGATTTACCGAGTGACTTATCGAGTCACTCGGTGTAACCGAGTGACTTACTGACTCACTCGGTGCGATCGAGCGTCTGTGGTAGAAACTCGGTAAAACACTTGGTAGAGCAAAGTGACTCGGTAAGTCACTTGGTCGCACCGAGTGACTCGGTAAGTAACTCAGTAATACAAAGTGAAACGGGAGAAACAGGATATCCTGTTTTCGCCATTTTGAGAACCAGGAAGTAGCTCTGAAAAGCAACAAAGAGCTTGCTGTTGTCATCCAGGCTGCATTGGTGGCATCCTGCTACATAGATAATTCAAAATGCCAAAAAGCCCCAAAGCAGGAATAAAGGAAAGGCGCAAGCTGCGCTTTCATGAACATAATGGTCATTAATGGTCATTGTTGAGGCCATCCTGGAACACTGGCAGTCATTGATGGGCTCCCAAAAGGAGCGTGGCAGGAGCAGCAGAAAATATGGGAAAACATAACCCAGCGGGTCAACGCTGTTGCCTCCTATCGGCACCCAATTGAAGCGGTCAAGCACCGCTGGCAGGACCTCTGTGGGAAGGTAGCGAAGGAGTACTCCAAGGCGAAGCAGGAGATGCTGGCCACGGGCTCATGGTCATTTATTACAGTTGACATGTAAAAAATGAAGCTAGTTAACATTCACATGACACAGGCCACCAGGTCCTTCGCTGCCACAGGTGAGTAGTTATGCCCACTGCAGGTAGGTAGTGTTGCTAAGCTATGTTCATGTCCTGCAACAGCCAAGTCCATCTTTGATGCCATCCACTGTCCCAGTTTGGCCCATGGGCGGCACTGCGCCATGGACAGGCAAGGCGCCACTCACACCACCTGTTACTCCACCTCCACCAGGCCCACCACCCGGTGCACCCCAACAGCATGATGGAGGCGCCAAAGATGGCCCAAGATACAGCAACACCACCTAGCAGACACAGGGATGAGAGCCGATACCGTCCTCACCACATACCGCCTAGACATGCAGACCATCCTGGATCTACTCAGAGACATCTAGGAGGACATCAGCCCACAGATAGTGATACAGACTGAATATCAGGGCTCCTTCAAATGCCATGTGTAGTGCACTCCAGTGCTGGAGGGTCATACCAGCATCCCCAGTCCATGGTGCATGAATCCTCAACCAAAGAATGACTGGATGAGTTGTGCCCTGACCTGTGCACCCTCCCATGTCCTCCAGGCACTGGTGGGAGTTTGTCATCATCATCGTCATCACTGTCATCCCCTGCTGCGTCGGATGGCAATAGTATGCAGGATGCAGCAGATGGCGATGATGTCCCCACACTTCTCCGGACTGTACATGAGTGCACCTCCAGTGCGCTGAAGGCACCTGAAACGCCCCTTCAGCAGACCAAAGGGCCTCTCTATGCAGTTCCGGGTGGCAATGGGTGCCTGGTTATATCGGTGTTCCAAGGGGATCTGGGGATTCCAGACCGGTGTCATCAGCCAGGGCAGGAGTGGATATCCAGAGTCTCCTGTGGGTAGAGAAAAGGTGTTAGCAGTCAGGTCTGAAAATCACATAAGCTTTTTCTTCACCACTAGGCTGTCAGCCATGTGCACCATGGTAGTGTTGTGCCCTGGTGCTGTCGGCATATTGCACTGTGTATGATGTGATTCGGTGGTCACCCTGTGCCCGTGCATGGGGAGGGAGGGTGTAGTGTACTGGGGGGGCAAGCACAGGCAGGGGTGGGTGGTGGTAGGTAAGGGGATAAGGGGTAGGCATGCAGGCAAGAGCTCTGGGTTTTGTTCCGTTGTGTACTCACCATGTACGCTGGTCTGCCCACCTCTCCTTGTAGCGATGAAGACTGGTGCAGGAGAGGATGGTGGCGTCATGGCAGGACCCTGGTTACTGTGCACAGATGTGCTGCATGCACACCTGTGTGTCTCATACCATCTGGACATTGAGGGTGTGTTGCATTTTCCTGTTCCGGTATGCAACCTTCTGGTTCCTGGGTGGCACAAGTGAAACATGGGTCCAGTCCACGCAGTCGATGGTATGTGGCATGTTGGCAATGGCGTGGAACTGCACCTTGGCCTGGATCATCTCCTGTTGTTCCCTAGGCATACAGATGTGGCAGCGTCCATGCTTTAGGATGGCCTGGGTAACCTGGACCAGCAGGCGGGTGAACATGGGCTGTGAGTTGCTATGCACCATGCCCACCGTATGCTGGTATGACCCTTTAGCACAAATGTGCAGTACACATAGCAGTTTTAGGAGGGGTGGTATGGCAGTCTGTATCGCTATCTGTGGGCTGATGTCCTCCTCGATGTCTCTGAGTAGGTACAAGATGGTCTGAATGTCTAGGCAGTATGTGGTGAGGACGGTTTCGGCTCTCATCTCTGTGGCTGATAGGTGGCGCCTCCATCGCCGCTGTTGGGGTGCACTGGGTGGTGATGGTGGTGCAGGTCCAGGTAGTATTGGGTGTTGTCTGGCCTGTCTTTGGCAGAGTGATGCCCATAGGTCCAGCAGGCGAGCTCTGAGGAGCAGATTGTGATGTTGAGTAGGCATTCTGCAGTGGAATGAGTTCTCCCTGGGGTCACAAGGCTTTTATAGGTCCTCCCTAGTGTTACAAGACTTTCTCAGGTGCAGCTGCTGTGATTGGTAGTTGTTACCCACTGGTCAGGACCAAAAAGTAATTTACTCGGTATTACCGAGTGTTTTACCAATTTTTTCCACTCAGTACTGAACTTGTAATTTGGCGGTGGATTTTCACTCATTAGTGATACACTCGGTATTACAGAGTGCTGGGCCTCGTAATTAGATGGCTCTGTGAAAATACTCAGTAAACGGGTTACTGAGTATTTTTACTTACCGAACGACTCGTAATGAGGTGTTTTCTTGAACATGGAGCTGAACTTGATTAGATATGTTGCCTGCCTGCAGTCATCTTGTGCCTACTACAGTATAGTAAGCTTCTAAGACAACTACTCATTTATCGATCTGAAGTCAATTGTGCGCTAATTGCTAGCGCAGTCACCTGCTCTAAGCTTGACTACTGTAATGGACTACTGGCAGGTACTTCAGACATGAATGTACAAAAGCTTCAGGTTATTTAAAACAACGCCATACGCACAGTATTCCAACTATCTCGTAGAAGCCATGTATCAGAGTATCATCGTGCCTTACACTGGCTTCCTGTTCACCATCGCTTGAAAATCAAACTACTATCTCTGGCCCATAAATGCCTGTATGGATTAGGTCCTGGCTACCTCTCTTGCAAGCTGAGTTGGGTCTCACATTCTAAAGTATTATGTTCGAATTCTGTGTTCTTGCTGTCACAGCCCGCATCTAGCTCATGTCTGCAGGTGGTTCCACCTCCTGTGCTCTTGCCTCAAAGCTGTGGAACACGCTTCTGGTTGATCTCAGGAGCATGACTTCTACATCTGCTTTTAAGAAGTGACTTAAAACGCACTTTTTTAATATGGTGCAATTGTTTACTTCAACTTCTGATTTTTTAACACATGATTTGTTTATGTTGGTTGATGTCTGTGTTGCGCCATGATGCCCATGGGCTAGTTGGCGTGTTACAAGTAATTAAATAAATAATTAAACCCCGGGGCCTAACATCTCACTGCCCAACCAACGGATACCTTTTTGCGAGGGTCTCAGACCACCAAAAGGTGGCCATTTTTCCCACTTTTGCCAATAACTCCCTTTTGCCAAAGGGGAGCAAGTCTCCTCATCCCGTCTCCCAGGAAGGCAGACAAAATCACCAGTACTCGAGGTCTTCTCCTGGTGCTCCTACAGCACTTAGTGCTGTTGCCTGTCTGGTGTCTAAGCAGATAGTGCAGAGGACCCTGCCCTTGGGGGTCTTCCCGGAGTGCTGCTTGAGAATCCAGAGGACGAGGACACCAGCCCCAAGATAGCACTAGGTGCCCCTGACTGAGACCAGAGCAACCCAGAGAGGCGAGAGAAAGCCGAAATCCCTGAGCCGACCGTGAGCCCAAGCTAGGCTTCCCAGGGAAATCTGAGGGAGGTTGGCGCCTGAGCCCACACCCAAATAAAGTCTGAGTCAGGTGAGATTTCAAACAAAGAGTGTGACACGTGCATCTGGTGTGTTTTGTGAGGTGGGTGGTATAAACCACAGGGAGACAGGGAGAAACAGACTCGGCCAATACCTTCTGTGCCAAAACCCCGGAGTTCCATCCCTAAGGTGCCGGACGGACTTAGTGAGACCTCACTAACGCCCGAGTTTGGGGAGCCTGAAGAGTGTTGGGTCGCGGGTGCCAGTAGCCCAAGGGTATTGTGGTTCAAGAGCACAACCTGATTCTGCAAGCCAAAGAGACAAAGAAAAGAGCAACAAAGTGTCCAACATTAGTCTTAGCGAAACAAAGTAGCAGATAGCCACGAACATAGGTAGGAAATAGTTGTTGCCATTTTTGGCATATTGCTGCTATTGTGCTATAGTGTGGGTGTTATGTTTATTTTTATTTGTATGTAAAATCAATCTTTATTTACTATTACAGTAAAACAAGAATACAAACAGTAGATTCTATACTACCAAAGGAATGATTTAGAGCTTGATATTTCGCAATACATAACTTTCCTTACAATATATATAAATCCTTATATGCTTGTTATAATCCTCCATATGTTGTTATGCAATTTTTCGTCCCATAGGCTGCTATGATTTTGCCATATGTTGTCTTTCTCTTTCTGTAAACAAGTATCCATAAGTGTGCCTAGCTAACTGCCGGAATAGCTGGTGGCAATAAAAATATACATTTTTTTGCCAGTTGGTGTCCGACTATAGCCTGAGTGCTAATTGTTATCCGAAAAAGATTCTGCTGTCTGAGGCGCAAGGTCTCTGATCCCTTCTCTAAGCAACCCAGATCGCTACCAGAAGATTTGTGCAAACAGGTATTGTGTGTACGTAACAAGGTAGCGTACAACCCAAACAAAATGGTGTTCTGTAACTTTGTGTTTGTCTGCCAGTCTGGAACCGCTGACAAGCATTGCCTCATGTTTAACCACTTAAAGCAAAAGTCATGATCAGGGCCGCAGCATTCAATGAGGTCCCCTGACAAATTTTTGTGTTTGTTTTTTTGACATATGCTGTATACTGCTATCTATTACCTGCCTGCCTATTACCTGGCTGGATGACATCATTCTATTGGGTAACAGAAAAGGCAGTGTCCATGAAGAGGAAGTGGCATTTATTAAGTGTAGATGGTACGGAGAGAAGCCACAAAAGGGTGACGCATTCTAACTGCAAATGCAGTCTTACCCAGTAGAACATTGTATAACATTGGGGCTGAAACACATGTACAGTTTTTTCACCGTAATAGTTCTTATTTTTATGTAAGACAAGGCACAAAATTTGAAATGTGTTTGTAATAATACATTTTTTTTCTAATACGACAAAATGAAAAAATAAAGTAGTAGCCTGAGAGGCTAATAACAATGTCAGCGCTTTTACATGTTCATGTCATTTAGAATTTGTTTGTGCAAATATGAAGGCGTGACCTGCGTTAAAGTGTTTAGTCCCTTTGAGTGGCAGAGCAGCAATTTTCAACTTGTCTCACAGTGAAAGAAAAAATGTGCATGCGTCAGCTTATGAATGTGGACTGAGAAATTACCTGCAGAAGGGAACAGGCCTGATGAGAGATGACTGCATGAGGGGGCGGTGCCCCACCTGAAATGCTTGGGCTGGTGAAAGAAATTGTGCCATACAAGGCTGCGTCCTCCAGTGGTTTCACATTGAAAGCACAGTCGCGGGACGGGAAGTAAAAGTCAGCTATCAGGTTGTGTGGTAGGTATTTCTTTAAGAGGTATTGCAGTGTTCTAAATTCCTGTTCTCATGATCTTTATATTTCTTCTAAATCTGGATTTTGCAAAGGTTTGTACATACAAACTGGTAGGCCACCCAAAAGCCTAGCTTACTGCTTTCTGAGAACTAGAGTAACGTATAGCTTTGTTGTTGTTGGTTGGGGACTGGTATGCAAGGGTGTGGGCAGAACCGACAGGGGCCTCACTGTTTCTGAAAAGGTCAACGGGCATTCGCTCGCACAGCAACAGACTCAACTACCTTTTTAGTTTTCTGAGTACAGGGATGACCATAAGACAAGGAAATCTTTTGGGAAAGGTTTCTTTAGAGAGATCTTGTGCGCCGACCTCACTTTTTGAATTCATTATGTTCCCAAGTTTAGGGAAGTAAGTAGTGCATAAGACAAAGAACCCCGCCCTCCCCTGTCATCTGATGACTCACTTTTATCTTCCTGCTTCTCCTCCTCACGTGTCCGAGGTGCTGGAAACCTCCTTCAGGAAACTTTGTACATTTTCAGCTTTGGAGGTGATGGTCTGTCCTGGGTCACCCGCAACCGTGTCCCATTTTTTATTTTTACGCTACATGCGGGCAGAAGGCGCGCATGCACTGTAAAAGTATTATTAGCACATTTAGTAAAGGGCTTTGTGCTGCCACCTCATAATGTGGCGACAAGTCACTTCAAAGACATCATTGGCGGCCATTTTGGATTGGGCCAACAGTGTCGTGTCACTCCGTGCCGGACAATCGGAGGCTCGGAAGAGCGGTAAGTGGTAGGAGAGGCTGCACTGAAGCAAGTTTAGCTGAATTTTGATCGCAATAAGACAGCTGGTGCCTTCCCAACTTTGCAGGCCCCTGATTGGCTCCCTGGAGTCAGCTGACCGGGAGGCAGGCCACTGCACTCCTGGCCACAGGCGATCGTGTGGCGCTTCCCCTTTGCACACTGTATGTAACGCGGTGTAGGAGAGTGGTGTCACTACTTACAGTATGCGCAACAGGACTCTGTGATGCACACTGTATGTAACGTGGGGTAGGAGACTGGTGTCACTGCTTGCGGTATGCGCGACAGGACTCTGGGATGCACCCTGTATGAAACGTGGGGTAGGAGACTGGTGTTGATGCTTACAGTATGTGCGACAGGACTCTGAGATGGATACTGCCATCGCTGGTGCTCGGTATACCTCAGGGAAGCACTATGTAATCTGCTGGTGAGAGGCAGGCCACTGGGAAGCACTCTGTATGTAACACTTGATAGGAGACTGTGCCACTGCTGGTGAGCAGCATGACATGGACGAGGGCACTGTATGTAATGCGGAGTAAAAAACTGTGCAGCTACTGTTGAGAAGCATGCTGCTCAGGAACTGCCTGTAGGCAACGCAGGGTAGGCAACTGCTGCTCCAGGTGCATGAAATGCCACCGGGATCCGCCCTTTATGTAAAGTGGGGTAGTAGACTGTTCTGCTGCTGGTGTGCGAAATGCCACTGAGCAGCTGCTTGCATGTAATGCGGGGTATAGAGCTGGGTGAGCCTGAAATTTTTCAGCCAGAATCAAGCCTGGTGTAGGCTCTGCAAGCCCAATGACATTGTATACATGCAGTGCCTTTATACATTGTACTGCTACAATGTAGAGTGCTAATGTAAAAATGCAGTGCATTTATACACTGCAATGCGACAATGTAGAGTGACAATGTATACATGCATTGCATTTATACATTGTCAATCAAGGCTACAGTATGCAAAGCGTTCACTATGCCCTGCATATCTGAGCCCCTGGGCTCGAGCTGGGCTCTTGGAGGTAAATTCTTGGTGAACCCGAGCCAAGGTCCGAGGTTGGGCTCAAGCCCGGCTCGAGCCCGCTAGTGCTCTCCCAGCTCTAGTCAGGTAGGATACTATATATGGCTGCTGGTGTGAGACAGATACTGGGAATATTTGATGGGTGAACCCTCAATTCAATGGCAACCCACCCTTTGTTCTCCTTTAAAATAGGCTCTAAATATGCGTGATGTGACGGCATTCTCAGAGGCCAGTTTTGCATACAAAGACTCACTGACTGGGCATATGCACATTTTTGCTTTTTTAGTTTCTAGTTTGAATGCATAATAGTCAGGGCCCATTTGGAGGGCAGAATCCAGTCCCCTCCCCCCCTGACTTGCAAACAACAAAAAATATAATGCAGCTGTTTCTGCACCCATAAACACTGCTGTGAACTGACTTTCAGCTTTCCACAATAATATTTACAAAATGTTCCAGTAAAAGCTTGGCATTACCATGCCTTGTTTCCCTCCTGTCTCTTGGCTGGAACCTTTCCTTTCCCCTTCTTGTCACAGGCCATTTCTTCTGCTGTCTTTGCTCTCCCTCCTGTCCCTGCCTGGTGAAAAAAAGCTTAATGCCACTGCAGTCGCAATTCGAGACAATGCATGTCTCATCTTAGTTCTGTGACTCCTTGTTCGGCTTTCCCTGTGAACACCACTGGTGCCTGCTGTGCCAGGTGCAAAGTTGTCTCCCCTCTCTGCTGCCCTTAGCATCGCAATTGCCATATCATAATCTAGCATCTGCACCATTACACCAATATGAGTGATAAATTAAATAAAAAAACAATCTGTTCCTTCAAGGCACTAATCATCTGCTCACATACTCCCAACTCTGAACTTAAGACCTATCTCACCCAATCACCACCCCTACTCCCCAAAAAACAGATTCCTGTGATACAGAGCATCAGTGAAAAATTAGAGGGCCAATCGCTCAGCAGATGGCAACTGGGTGCTGTCAGCACCTCTCCTTGCTCCGTTCTCGAGGGGAGGGGCCCAGGTAGGGCAGCAGGGCTGGCACAAGGTTTTCTTCCACCCTATTCAAAGTGGCCAAGTGCCGGCCTTTGACAAGCAGGGGGGAGTGAAAAACACAATCTGCCGTCCATTTTACTTGTTCTTCTATGCAGCAAGATGAGTTCCAAGGGACAAAGAAAGCTTTTCCCATTCTTCTAAATCTGAATGAGCTGCCCAGACTCTCTCTTACAGTACCCACCCACGTGTTATATTCACAGACTGTGTGTATTAATATCTGGGTTGCTGTGCGTTCCACCTATGGCACGTCTCTTTTCATTCACTCACGCACGCATTCACTGCGCATTCACTGATGTCACGGCACTTGTCGTCCCCAGAGTCAATAAATACAGGGCTCCCGTGCACGTTGGTATTCTAACCTGCACTACATACCTGTGTGCATGCTTGAAGGAAGCCGGCTGTCGGCAGGACCGAGGGTAGGGCTTGAGTGATTGGGGTTTATGTTTTATGTGTTTTTAAACTGTCTCTGTTTGTAATATTGTTGGTTTTGTTATTTTATAGGAGTGCCACGAAGACCGTGGCCGTCAGTTGTGCGTTCTTTGACAAATAAAAGTTTTTATTCATTCATTTTTATTCATTCATTCCTTATTATCCCATTGGGAGATCACACTGGTGACGAGCGAGTACTGGGCCAGTGGATGTGCCTGTGCCTCCTCTCCGTGCTCTAACTCCATCGGGTGTCGGTTCGTCTTGGGATTTTACTGCTCAGAGGTCTAGTTGCTGCTCCCTCGGTCCGGTGTGCGCTGTCTCTTCCACGACGTCTGCTGCCATTCTGTGCTGTGGCGCCTGCTGTCTGACCTCCTGATATTCTTCTGTTCCTTCTGTGCTTTGGAGGTGGAAAGTCATGAGTGTAGCTGCGGATGCTGCAGAGTTGGTGGTGGCGCCTATTGTCAACTACATGGAGTAAGCATCTGCCAGACCGACGGCTACGAAGATATTTGATCCTTTCACCGACGCATCAACAGTTGGCACCAGTTGGGAATTATGGCACCAGCGTCTGGAACTGTTTTCTGAAAAACAGCATCTGAAAAAAATCAAAGCTGAACCCAAACCAGAACCGGTCAGTCACAATGCCCCAGTGG
>JAXIUS010000099.1:0-11055 GCA_035593325.1 Pseudotriton montanus
GCATGCCTAAATATGTCTGGTGGCCACCACCACTGTCCGTATTTCACTCCCCAACACACAGTATCCTGCCTCCCCCCTCAGGTGTTGTCAGTGGCTGTGCCGCTGCCTGCATGGCACCCCCCTCAGGTGTTGACAGTGGCCATTCCGCTACCAGCATGGCTCCCCTCCTCAGGTGTACTTGCCATAAACATTTGCCCAGGATGGTCTCACAGTCGGTCTCCCAACTGCTCATGGTGAGTGCTGGTGGGCTGGCTCCTCCTGTAGCCATGCAGAGGCGGTTGTGGTCCCACCGCAGATTCTTTACGCGGATGCGTAGGTCCTGCCACCGCTTCTTGCTGTCCACGACGGAGCATGGAGTGACCCCCACTGCAGTGACCTGTGTGGCCACAGTGTCCCACAGGGCATTTTATTGCTGCATGGAGGTCTGTTTGGCCAGGGAGCAATACAGGGTCTCTTTGTGGTCCATGAGACCCTGCATCAGGACCCTTGGCTCCCGGCTGTCAAGTGGAGGGGCCTTGGGCTTCTTCTGTTTGCCCCCCTGGGGCTGGCTGCCAGGCTGGGAGGTGTCCTGGGTGTCTTGGGACTCCTGGGGATCCTGTCGGTCGTCTAAGGTGGACATGGCAGGAGTTTGGTGGTGTTTGGGTTTTTTTTCTGGTGAAAGGTGGTCTGGATGGCACTCTGTGCTGTCTCAAGGGCTTTCTAATACGATTCCTGGCCATTTTATTTGTGTTACCTTTTCCATCCCCGTTGGTTCCCATTTATAATTTCTTTGCAGGTGCTTTGGTTAATGATGCGGATGTGCACAGATTCCCTCCACCCTTGCAGGATCTACTTGCCAGGTTTTAGCTACTGGTTGCGCAAACAGTTTAGTCTCTTCGTAGCCACATGGCTTTGAATCTCTACTCCGCTGTCAGGGATATTGGTTGTGGGGTGTTCGTTTGCGTGTTTTAGGAGGTAGGTGGGACCATTAACACTATGGTCATGTGTACTGTGTACCGCACATTTCCAGAACCGAAGTCAGAGGAAGGCCTTCAGCTCAGGGGTCCCTTCTTCCCACTTGCTGGGATTGTTGTTGTGCCCTTTTCAGCTACATGGCCAAGTGTTTGGGACTGCGTATATTGCAGCAATCGGGGCATGATTGAACTAGGGCCCTGGTGAGTATTTCCATGGGGTTTGAGTACAACAACTGTACATTTATTTGGCAACCATGCTGGGGTGGTTAGATGATCATGCAACTACTTTAGGATTAATTCTGCTATCATTAGACATCATTGGGCCCTTGACGTCATCAGCAGAGATGATTTAATAGTCATGATGTATCCGACCAATCTGCTTATTACTTCATGCGCACCACAATAATTAATTTGATGTGTTTGTTGATTTCACATTAGAGGAACCTTTCAATTATCAAAAACTACAACTTTGCACTTGAAGTCTGGTTGCATAATAAGACCACAGCCAGTTTATTCTTCTACCAATGTTCTCCCATGCTGTGTACCTGCAGTGCTAAAGTACCCCACTCGCAAATCGATAGCCTAGTGTTTGCGGCAACTTAAAATCTGCGTACACGCATGCCATTTTTCTTGGTAAGATTAACATACTTTGTTTACCTGTCATTATGATATGAGACCCTAGCTACCCCTTTCTACTTGTAATCTTATACACATTACAAAACAATTATGAAGTGATTTAGTACACTGAATAGCCTTTTTTTATGCTGACTGAAGAGTATTCCTTCAGTGGCGTACCTGGGGTGGACAGCGCCCGGGGCGAGCTTGGCTGAGCAGGGGGGTGGAGGTGGGTGCTGATGGAATATTTTGTTGATTGCACCCCCACTCGCCCTGGGCAAGCTTTGCTGAATGGGGGGCGTTGTGCTCATAGAATATAATTTCAATTGCGCCCCTACTGAGCGGGAACGGGGAGGGGTTTGCTGATGGAGCTTTTTTTCAATTGCACTCCCCCACTGATGACGGCCCCCCGGCGAGACTGCACTGCATTCACGCCCCCCACTGCTGCGCCCTTCGCCTGCCCTTGCGGGATGCTGGAAAATGTATTGATGTGCGGCACTCGCAGGTAAAACAAACAAAACTAAATCAGGAGGTAAATAGAAAGTTGCGCCCCCTTCTGCTGATGGTGCCCTCCCTGTTCAGTGGCGCCCAGGGCAGCTGCCCCACCTGCCCCACCCTAGATACGCCTCTGTATTCCTTGTACAAGGTGACATCAAGTAGACTAACACTGCCGATATATAATGCAGGCTTTTGAAATTCATTAGACCATTGTAGTGTATGGCCTCATGTACTTGAATGTGAAAATGTGGCAAAGCCTACATCCCATAATTTACTGTTGACATGTACAAAGGTTTCATGGCAAATGAATGCTCTGCACTAAGCTAAATTTTAATTCTTTTTTACTTTGATTTGTAATCTCAGCCTTCAATTATATGCCTTTTTAAGCGTGGTTTTGTACATTTATAGCACTGATTCTGATTGAAGTGTTTATGTAATTTCTAACAGACATATTTTTCATTTTGAAATGATCATGAAATGAGCATTTCTTAATTACTACACCTGTTTAATTTTATTTTATGCAAGGTTTTCACCTTTAGTCGAGTATCAACCAGGGAAGTCCCCAGGTTTCCAAGTGGCCCCGGGCTTCAGCCCAGGTTGCCAAGATGAAATTTACATTGAATTGCACATTTTCTAGTTCCCAGTGGCCTGCCTTAAGATTACAGTAGTGCAGAGTGAAATTTCTAGCTGTTCAAACGCTTTACTAATGTCCAAACATCAGCACTTTAAAAAGGTTTCTTGTAGATTGCCAGGCCAAATGGTCATCCAGCTTTTTGCCGGATGTCCAATTAATTTTTAATTGGACATCAGGTAGAAATCTACAGGACGTACAAGAGTTGTGCCTTAACTCTCGTACGTCCTGTAGATTTTAATCGGACCTGGACTTCCAATTGAAATCTGTCCGCTTGGCAAAAAATAAACTCGTAATCCATCGGATTACCAATTTATTTTTTGCCGGACGCAGCCAGTCGAGTTTACCGGACGTCCTACCGGACGTCCAGTAGACTCGTAATTACCCCGAAAGAGAATTTTCAGATTACAGCCTCTATTTGCCAGTACGAGAGGTTTCATAAATATTCTCCCTGGGCAGATGGGAGCTGTAGCAGCTAACAAAGCCACAAAGTGTTTCTTTTTCCTTTATAAATTGTTAGACGCTGGTAGCACAATGTGCTAATAGCATTAGTAGCTTTTTTCAGGGCACTATCGTGAGATGCTTTCCCCTTAAATGATTTAAAGTCCTCTCCTTCAGCTCGATCTTTAACTAATTCAAGGGAACCATCGCACGATCGCACCCTGAAATATAGCCTAAAATGCAATATTAATATACTTATTCTGAAGAGACAAATCCGGAAATGAATCATCAAATATTTAGTTAAAAGGTATTAGATCAGAGTCTAATGACCACATATTAAAATCCCCCCACATTATTATCCGGTCGGTGTGATTTTCAGAGATAACATCACTCACACTCTGCAAGAATTCGGTTAAGAAAACTACATCTTTATTTATCAATGAAGACTTCAAATAAACGTTAACTAAAATATCTGCAGTTGCAAAATTTGTCTTAGAATGAGGAATATTACATTTTATGGCAATTAAACCTTCATGTGAACCCCAGAATTTTATGAAAGACCAGTTCAGCGAGACTGAAATCAATAATAACACCCCCCTCGGCATTATGACCCACCAAGGTCCTTCGAGCTTGCACGGAGGAGGACATAAAATTATCAATATTAACATCATCACAAGACCGGGTTTCTTGTAAACAAATAAGATCTGCATTTACGCACAATTCTGTCCTTTCGGGTCCTAAGCCTTAGCTTCTCGCCCCTGCACAGTTCCATGAACATATTTTCAGCTGCAATAATTTGGCTTGGATAGATATTGGTAAGACGACATCTTGTTTTTGCTAATTCACAAAGTTCCCCTCCCAGACAGTAGAGCAGGGGTCACCAGCCTGTAGCTCGTGGACAACATGTTACCCTTAAACTACCTAAATGTTGCCCTCGACCATCAGTCCAGCTCCTGATGGGGCTTTCCAAACAGCTGTGCTCAGGGCACGTCAAGCCTTGGGTGCCAGATGGCCACAAGAGGGCGCCAGACTCACCAGCCAAATAAAGAGTTTTGTTTCTACCATATATGGTTAAAACGTTGTGAGCAAAAAAGGAGAACCATGAAAACAAAAGTCCTTTTGATGGGTGTCAACATTTTTTTTGCCTTGGGTGCCACCTGGCCAAAGAACTACTACAGAAATTCCTGAGCCTGAAGCCCCATAAGATCAACCAAGATGCATTATTTTGATTAAAACCTTATTTTTTATTAAAAAACATAGCAGCATTTATTCATAAAACCTTTGATCAGAAATTCACTATTCTTTCAACAATATCCATTCGTATCACACTCATTTTACTCGTGCATTTATTTTTAATTTTTCAATAAAGGGAGACAGCAAAATTCATCCCTATACAGAGATATTCAATAACTAATTTCTACATAAAAGAGAAATCAGTAAAGAAAAAAACTCCATAAAATTTTAACACAATTGTGTTTCAGTCCTTAACAGCAGCTGAGTTCTCGACATTCATCAGGAAGTAGAGAATTCTTCTGTGTTATACAGTCTAAACAAAATCAAAAAACCGAAATACATCAAATATGACAACACATGACATGAAATTATGCATCTTCTCTATTCGATTCTTAGGGCTAACCCCACCACACGTTGGCAGACAGTGCTCACATATCCTTATACCGCTCAATTCTTTTTGTCTGGCTCTGATATACTGTTATATTCGGGGAAAACCATCACCATTGTGTCCACAGCCTCACGTCTTATACTATAAGCCTGTAACCATCGCACACCTAGAACATTTTAGAAAATCTTTTTTAGAACCATAAGAAACACTAAACAAAAGAGTTTATTAGTTCGATTGTGTAGAAGACTTATCATTAGTCTAACATGCTTTGGCTTTCATCTATAGCTCAAAATGAAAGAGCGCTGGCAATTCATGGTAATAGTTTGCATTTTCCATAATTGCTGCCGGTTCATATTTTTCTTATAAACCGGACCAGCCCAGTCTCCTAGGGCCCATCACATCCCAAATACAAATAATGGCTCTTAACCTAATTAACTGTACCATTGAACCATGTATTCTTTTTCCATCAATTTTCAGAATATCCACTGTGAACCAGATCAACCCGGGCTTACCGTATAGCCAGCCGAAAAACATGAACCTGCTACTTGTTCACCCCTTTGTTGTGCCATTACCTATTCCAACACAAGAATACATAATTTTGTTTTATTATCCGTCATGGTCCAGCTTCATAACTCACTCAGTATTTTCTCATATTTTTTATCATAGTCTTTACCTTCTAGCATTCTTCGAAGTCAAAGGTGGCCCTATATTGAAGATAAAACAATCTATTAAAAGCCGCTCAATTGAGACGGTAAACCGAGTATTACCGAGTTTTTGCACTTTGAAAATATTTTTCATCGGTATTACCAAGTGTTTTCACTCAGTTAGAAAACACTCGGCAAAACCGAGTGCCATAACTCATAATTGTGAAACTCGGTGAAACACTTGTCCATTTACTTACAGAGTTTTTCACAACTCGTAATGAGGGCCTTAATGTCATATCATATTGTTCTCATCTTAAGCCACTACCTAATACTCGGCCGGGGGGAACCAGATGCATTTTCTGGTTAAAAATACTTGGATCATAACACTTCTATTTTCATCTGCAGTTTTTTTCAGTACCAATAGTTGTAATTTCAAGCCCAAACAGCTTCTCTCAGAAACATATATTTCACATGTTTTTAACCCTTTTTAGAGCAGAGGGTAACACTGTTTAACCCCTTAAGTGCGAGCCTTTTTTTTCGCTTACACCCCCCAAATGCTGAGCCTTTTTTGGCTGTTAGAAGCCTGTAATCTTTGATTGGCTTAGCCAATCACATCCATTTTTGGCTCCTTTTCTCCTCACAAGATGGGCAATCTAATGACACCAAAAACATTTGAATCGCACATGGCCCACATCAGAAATTTACAAAATTGTGCAAAAAGTTTTTTTTTTCAGAAAATGCAAAAAAAAGGCTGAAAACAAATCTGTGTGGTTTTGGTTCTGTGAATGAGATCAGCGAATGGTTTGTAATTCTGAAATCACCATTTTCTCAGCTTTCCAGGACAATGGGATTTCTCTGCTTTTGTAACAGGTGGGCCATTTTTTCAATTTTGCATTCAATACACATGCCCTCAGATTTTGGCTCAGGAAGGTGGGGAAAAGGGGGAAATTCACAAAACTCCTACATTGGTGAAAAGCTGAGAAAATTGTGAAAACAACAAGGGGTTATTTGTGTAAATTGACCAAAAAATGGTCCCACAGCAACACATAGGGGTCGATTACGAATAGTGGTGGCAGGGCCGCCACTATTCAAAAGTGGCGGGATTTTTGATCCCAACACTTTTTCCCCCACCGTTTTTTATTTTTGGAGGGGCGGGCCGCCATATTACAAGGGCCAAATGAAAATGGCGGGGTCACCTCCGCCATTTTCATTTGATCCCGTAACTTTTTTGGTGCCCCCCTGTTTTTTTGGCGGGACCCGCCAGTAAATTTGGCGGGTCCCACCAGTATTATGATGCTGCTTTTTTGGCGGGACCCGCCACTTTTAAATTTGGCGGGTCTCGCGATATTTCAATTTTTGGCGGCGTTGCGCATGCATGAAGCCGTTTTAAAGGCGGAAACCAGCATTGCGTTGCCAGAATCGTCGAGGGAGGTAGTTTAGAGGGATAGCTAGTCAGATTAGGGTAAATTAGAGGTAGTGTAGGTTAGATTTAGATAAGTTTTAGTGTTTGTGTTGGTGGGAGGGTTGTCTAGTTCAGTTTTAGTTTAGTTTAAACTTTAAAAAAAATTTCAAAACTTTGTTTTCTTTTGTTTTTAATTTTTTTTTACCCCTCCTGCTGCCTTTCTGTTTTTTTTTTTAACTGTTTGGTATTGTTAGGCAGTGTAGCTTAGTGTAGCGTAGGGTTTTTATTTGTTTTTTAGTCCTTTTCCAATTTGTTTTTGGAAAATGTCAGCAGGGGGTGAGGACGATGCTAATTCTGCAGGGGAGGGGACTTCTGGCCAGGGGTCTTCTGGCCAGAAGAAACCCTCAAAGATGAGCAAGAAGATGAAACCAGCATTCACCCATGAAGAGCTTGGGGTGTTGGTCTAAGGGGTCCTGGAGCATCATGATGTGCTCTTTGGACCCCTCGCTAAGAAGACTCCTCTGAAGCAGAAGACCCTCCTATGGAATGGAATTCTAGACAACATTTCGGCGTTGGGAGTCTGTCAAAGGGACATCCATGACTTGAAGAAGCAGTGGAATGACCTGAAGGTAGGTTACTATTTTTTTTAAATGATTGGTTAAGTGGGAGAGTGAGTGGGAGGGTGAATGGGAGGTTGAGTGGAGGGTGAGTGGGAGGGTGAGTAGAGTTTGAGGTGGAGGTTGAGTGGGAGGTTGAGTGGGAGGTAGAGTGGAGTTTGAGTGGAGGTTGAGTGGGAGGTTGAGTGGGAGAGTGAGTGGGAGGTTGAGTGGAGGTTGAGTGGGATGTTGAGTGGGAGGTTGAGTGGGAGGGTGAGTGGGAGGTTGAGTGGGAGGGTGATTGGAGTTTGAGGTGGAGGTTGAGTGGGAGGGTGAGTGGGAGGTTGAGTAGGAGGGTGAGTGGAGGTTGAGTGGGAGGGTGAGTGGAGGTTGAGTGGGAGTTTGAGTGGGAGGGTGAGTGGAGGTGGATTGGAGGGTGAGTGGGAGGTTGAGTGGAGGGTGAGTGGGAGGGTGAGTGGGAGGTTGAATGGTAGGTTGAGTGGAGTTTGAGTGGGAGGGTGAGTGGAGGTTGAGTGGAGGTTGAGTGGGAGGGTGAGTGGGAGGTTGAGTGGAAGGTGAGTGGGAGGGTGAGTGGAGTTTGAGTGAGAGGGTGAGTGGAGTTTGAGTGGGAGGGTGAGTGGGAGGGTGAATGGAGTTTGAGTGGGAGGGTGAGTGGAGTATGAGCACCGCACGACGGGAGCATCCACGCAGACTCCCATAGACCATTTCCTTACCCCAGCGATGGAAAATAACATGCAGACGCAACGCCAGGACTTTCGAAGTGCACCTCCATTATCAGTACCGACTCAGGTTCCAGATCAGCCCCAACAACCACATCCGCTCACAATGGTACATTTGAAACTTGCTTTGGCAGAATTTAGACCATCCCTGGGCTCAGACTTGGATTGGCTTGCATCTGATGTATCTTTACTGCGTGCAGACCTCCGGAAAAATTGCAGAAAAATTAAATGCAGCCGAAGCTTGATTTGCATTTCTAGAGGGGACGGTAACAGATCTGGAGAAACAAGTTCTGCTGCATGCCCCATGGATACTTACTTTAGAACATCGGGCTGAGGACTCAGAGAACAGATCCCGAAGAAATAATGTATGTATTTTAGGAATTCCTTAACGCACAGAAGGAACTAATTGCACAGCCTTTGTGGAATTGTTGATTCAGTCAATGGTGGGTGAGGAACTACTTTCTGCATATTACGCAATTGAGAGGGCACACAGGGCCCCTATGCCGAAACCGAAGCCCGGAGCCCCACCCCGTCCTATCATCAAGAAAGTTTTAAGTTTTAAAGAAAAAGACACCGTGCTGCAATCCTTTCGTAAGAATGGGGCAGCGCAACTTGGTAACGCGAAGATATCAGTGTTTCCTGACTACACTAGAGCAGTGCAGTTTGTACCAGTAGTCCTACTACATTGAATGCATCTACACTTGGCACACAGGCTTCTTTTTCCCCTAAGCAGGATCTGGACTATTCACTTAGTGTCAGTAACTCCTCCTCTTTATTGTCTAAAGGACAAGAATCCTGCTCCACTCCTGTTGTGGAAACCGGTCTGACTGAGACCTGATCTTGTGCCTGGACTGGTAGCTTGCTCATTTGATGCAACGTTAGGTGTATGCTGTTTAACATTTTCGGGTCCACTTTGAATGTCTGGTATACTCTTTCAACAATGCAAGTGTCATATGCAACACATAGGTGACCTACCGTGTGAGTGCTACTGAGTTCTGTATAGAGTCTCTCTCCTTTTAAGTACAACTTTTTTAATTATTGGGAATGTACTGCTAGGATTGTCTTTAGTAACTGTTATATTATGACACCAATCAGCAGACGAGGTCGCCTTAGGTGTCCATTATACTGTACTTTCCTCTATTCACACAATTTGTTTGTGAGATGACAAAGTTTATATGGAGTTTTCAGAGTCTGACACCCGAAGTTGGGACTGGGGGTCAGTACTGGGAACCAAGGCTATATGTCTTGGGGCAGCTTAGTTTTGGGCCTCTATTGAAGCCTATCGGAGGGTTGTTGTGGGGAACATTAGTTACATTTAAACTTTTTTGGTCAAGTAGAGGTTTTACGGCAGTTTATGATTAACTTTTTCTATACACAGCATTATAGGTAGATACGCATTTATGACTTAGAATGCTCTCTTTTACCCCAAAGTGGTTGCTCAATCGGCACAATGGCGAGATGCGACAATACTATGGGGGGACATGAACTGCACATTAGAACCTCTCCAGGACAAGTCCCGCCCACCACATCAGGGTCCTGATGCTAAACACCTCAGCCTATGTGCTGTTTTACACGAATGGAAGTTGTCGGATATTTGGAGGTCACATCACCCAACTGCTAGACAACACACGCACTACACTACGCTACATACTCTGGGCACTAGGTTAGATCACCTTTATACAGGAGTTGAGTCCCTTCCTTCCTTTCAGAATTCTAAAATTCTGTACAGATACTTGTCTGATCGCTCCCCGTGTATGGTTGAATGGCTACTAGATCCAGCTCGTCCGCCGATCCCCACATGGCGCATGAATGCTAGTATGTTAAATGATTCATCATTTCAATCTGGACTGCGCGCTGTAATATCCGATTATATTCTACATAACAAGGACTCTACAGAAGCAACTGATATGGTCTGGGATGCTTTAAAAGCAGTTGTATGGGGTGAGTGCATTAGCACACAAGTGGGTGTACGTAAAACCCTCAGGAATGAATTGATTAAACAAGAAAGGGAAATTTTAAGGTTGCAGAGCTCTATGCCCCTCCCACTTGATATGCATACTGAACTGCAAAAACTCTTGAATGCACATGGGGATACACTGGAAAGGTTGTGACTTTTTGACTATGGTGAATATATAAACAAAAGGTATGAGGAGGAAGGAAAACCAGGCAGAATGTTAGCATGGTTGCTGAAGCCAGACTGCAAAAGTACGGTTATCCCGGAATTAGAAACAGCTGATAAATACACTTGGTCATGAAGCTAGACAGCATATAGACTTTAAGCTGGATTCTCATGCATTCTGTTCGCTGGGATTCGCAGGAGGGTTCTCCTGCAAATCCCAATGAATGGAACAAACAAAATTCTCCTCAAGAGCTCGCAGGGGACGCTACTCACCCATGCAAAGGCTTCTGGGAACGCGCAGAATACATTTGCAGGGGCCCTAAGCCAATCACGGCCCCTGCGAATATATTCTGCTCACATTCGCTGGGATTCGCAGGCATTTGGAGAAGCCTGTTACGAATGCTTTCTGAATTTGTAGCAGGCTTTTCCGAATGCCTGCAAATCCCAGGGACCAGAATCTTGTGTGGTTTATAAACCTCACGAATCGAGAAGTACCCAATTCGTGAGGTTCGTAAAACTCACGAGAATCCGGCCGTGAGATATCTGGCATGTCACATTTCCTCTTCCTTAAATGCTAGCATGTTTCAGAGGCTCCTTAGTCACAAAGTGTCACAAAAATCGGTGATTTTAATTACCGCTTTCCCTTTATACCACGGTGCCAGACATTTGTGTGTGACTTTTACCTCCTACTTGCTACAGAAACTGACTAAGAAACCATCATTTGCCGTGTGGAATGGATCCTTGGCTAGGCAGTCGCATGTGAAGGCTGGAAAGTAAAGCAGAGATTTTGGGCTA